>JAUJYP020000946.1:0-108429 GCA_030674075.2 Linum usitatissimum | reverse complement strand
GAATGCATGGTTATTGTTGAAGTGCATTGTACCAAGGTGTACTGTTCATGGTGGACGTGCACCATAGGAAGCTACACAATGCATAGTGGAAATGTAATGTACTAATGCGCACAATGCATGGTTTATTGTGGAAGTGCATTGTACGAAGATGCACGGTTCATAGTACATAATCGAAGTGCACCATACCATATGCAAAGTACATGATGAATAGTGCAACTGCATCATAAAAACACGCATTGTGGATGGTGGAAGTCCACCGTAATAAGGTGTAAAGTGCAACATGGATGGTGGAAGTGCACCATACCAAGGTGTACACTACAAAGTGGAAGTGGATTATACCAAGGTGCACCGTCTATATTTCATGGTTGAAGTGCATCATAATAAGTTGAATTTTGCAAGGTGCATAGTGCAATTGCACCACAACAAGGTGAATTGTGCTACGTGCACAGTCAAATTGCACCATACAAAGGTGCACCTGCAAAGGAAAACTCACCATTTCAAGCTGCATGGTGCATTGTACATGCTGGAGTGCACTCTAAGAAGCTACACAATCCATAGTGGAAATCAAATGTACTAATGTGCGTAATGCATGGCTTATTGTTGAAGTGCATTGTACCAAGGTGTACGGTTCATGGTGGACGTGCACCATAGGAAGCTACAAAATGCATAGTGGAACTGTAATGTACTAATGTGCACAATGCATGGTTTATTGTGGAAGTGCATTGTACCAAGATGCACGGTGCATAGTGCATGATCGAAGTGCACCATACCAAAGTGCAAAGTACATGATGAATAGTGCAACTGCATCATAAAAACACGCATTGTGGATAGTGGAAGTCGACCGTAATAAGGTGCAAAGTGCAACATGGATGGTGGAAGTGCACCATACCAAGGTGTACACTACAAAGTGGAAGTGGATTATACCAAGGTGCACCGTCCATATTTCGTGGTCGAAGTGCATCGTAATAAGGTGAATTTTCCAAGGTGCATGGTGGAATTGCACCACACCAAGGTGAATTGTGCAACGTGCACAGTCAAATTGCACCATACAAAGGTGCATGCAAAGGAAAACTCACCATTTCAAGCTACATGGTGCATTGTACATGCTGGAGTGCACTCTAAGAAGCTACACAATGCATAGTGGAAATCAAATGTACTAATGTGCAGAATGCATGGTTATTGTTGAAGTGCATTGTACCAAGGTGTACGGTTCATGGTGGACGTGCACCATAGGAAGCTACACAATGCATAGTGGAACTGTACTGTACTAATGTGCACAATGCATGGTTTATTGTGGAAGTGCATTGTACCAAGATGCACGGTGCATAGTGCATGATCGAAGTGCACCATACCATAGTGCAATGTACATGATGAATAGTGCAACTGCATCATAAAAACACGCATTGTGGATGGTGGAAGTCGACCGTAATAAGGTGCAAAGTGCAACATGGATGGTGGAAGTGCACCATACCAAGGTGTACACTATAAAGTGGAAGTGGATTATACCAAGGTGCACCGTCCATATTTCGTGGTCGAAGTGCATCGTAATAAGGTGAATTTTGCAAGGTGCATAGTGGAATTGCACCACAACAAGGTGAATTGTGCAACGTGCACAGTCAAATTGCACCATACAAAGGTGCACTATGCAAAGGAAAACTCACCATTTCAAGCCGCATGGTGCATAGTACATGCTGGAGTGCACTCTAAGAAGCTACACAATCAATAGTGGAAATCAAATGTACTAATGTGCAGAATGCATGGCTTATTGTTGAAGTTCATTGTACCAAGGTGTACGGTTCATGGTGGACGTGCAACATAGGAAGCTACACAATGCATAGTGGAAATGTAATGTACTAATGCGCACAATGCATGGTTTATTGTGGAAGTGCATTTTACCAAGATGCACGGTTCATAGTGCATGATCAAAGTGCACCATACCATAGTGCAATGTACATGATGAATAGTGCAACTGCATCATAAAAACACGCATTGTGGATGGTGAAGTCCACCGTAATAAGGTGCAAAGTGCAACATGGATGGTGGAAGTGCACCATACCAAGGTGTACAATACAAAGTGGAAGTGGATTATACCAAGGTGCACCGTCCATATTTCGTGGTCGAAGTGCATCGTAATAAGGTGAATTTTGCAAGGTGCATAGTGGAATTGCACCACAACAAGGTGAATTGTGCTACGTGCACGGTCAAATTGCACCATACAAAGGTGCACCGTGCAAAGGAAAACTCACCATTTCAAGCCGCATGGTGCATTGTACATGCTTTGGAGTGCACTCTAAGAAGCTACACAATGCATAGTGGAAATCAAATGTACTAATGTGCAGAATGCATGGGTTATTGTTGAAGTGCATTGTACCAAGGTGTACGGTTCATGGTGGACGTGCACCATAGGAAGCTACACAATGCATAGTGGAAATGTCATGTACTAATGTGCACAATGCATGGTTTATTGTGGAAGTGCATTGTACCAAGATGCAGGTGCATAGTGCATGATCGAAGTGCACCATACCATAGTGCAAAGTACATGATGAATAGTGCAACTGCATCATAAAAACACGCATTGTGGATAGTGGAAGTCGACCGTAATAAGGTGCAAAGTGCAACATGGATGGTGGAAGTGCACCATACCAAGGTGTACACTACAAAGTGGAAGTGGATTATACCAAGGTGCACCGTCCATATTTCGTGGTCGAAGTGCATCGTAATAAGGTGAATTTTGCAAGGTGCATGGTGGAATTGCACCACACCAAGGTGAATTGTGCAACGTGCACGATCAAATTGCACCATACAAAGGTGCACTGTGCAAAGGAAAACTCACCATTTCAAGCTGCATGGTGCATTGTACATGCTGGAGTGCACTCTAAGAAGCTACACAATCCATAGTGGAAATCAAATGTACTAATGTGCAAAATGCATGGCTTATTGTTGAAGTGCATTGTACCAAGGTGTACGGTTCATGGTGGACGTGCACCATAGGAAGCTACACAATGCATAGTGGAAATGTAATGTACTAATGCGCACAATGCATGGTTTATTGTGGAAGTGCATTGTACGAAGATGCACGGTTCATAGTACATAATCGAAGTGCACCATACCATAGTGCAAAGTACATGATGAATAGTGCAACTGCATCATAAAAACACGCATTGTGGATGGTGGAAGTCCACCGTAATAAGGTGTAAAGTGCAACATGGATGGTGGAAGTGCACCATACCAAGGTGTACACTACAAAGTGGAAGTGGATTATACCAAGGTGCACCGTCTATATTTCATGGTTGAAGTGCATCATAATAAGTTGAATTTTGCAAGGTGCATAGTGCAATTGCACCACAACAAGGTGAATTGTGCTACGTGCACAGTCAAATTGCACCATACAAAGGTGCACTGTGCAAAGGAAAACTCACCATTTCAAGCTGCATGGTGCATTGTACATGCTGGAGTGCACTCTAAGAAGCTACACAATCCATAGTGGAAATCAAATGTACTAATGTGCAGAATGCATGGCTTATTGTTGAAGTGCATTGTACCAAGGTGTACGGTTCATGGTGGACGTGCACCATAGGAAGCTACACAATGCATAGTGGAAATGTCGTACTAATGTGCACAATGCATGGTTTATTGTGGAAGTGCATTGTACCAAGATGCACGGTGCATAGTGCATGATCGAAGTGCACCATACCATAGTGCAATGTACATGATGAATAGTGCAACCGCATCATAAAAACACGCATTGTGGATGGTGGAAGTCGACCGTAATAAGGTGCAAAGTGCAACATGGATGGTGGAAGTGCACCATACCAAGGTGTACACTATAAAGTGGAAGTGGATTATACCAAGGTGCACCGTCCATATTTCGTGGTCGAAGTGCATCGTAATAAGGTGAATTTTGCAAGGTGCATGGTGGAATTGCACAACACCAAGGTGAATTGTGCAACGTGCACGATCAAATTGCACCATACAAAGGTGCACCGTGCAAAGGAAAACTCACCATTTCAAGCTACATGGTGCATTGTACATGCTGGAGTGCACTCTAAGAAGCTACACAATGCATAGTGGAAATCAAATGTACTAATATGCGAATGCATGGTTATTGTTGAAGTGCATTGTACCAAGGTGTACGGTTCATGGTGGACGTGCACCATAGGAAGCTACACAATGCATAGTGGAAATGTAATGTACTAATGCGCACAATGCATGGTTTATTGTGGAAGTGCATTGTACGAAGATGCACGGTTCATAGTACATAATCGAAGTGCACCATACCATAGTGCAAAGTACATGATGAATAGTGCAACTGCATCATAAAAACACGCATTGTGGATGGTGGAAGTCCACCGTAATAAGGTGTAAAGTGCAACATGGATGGTGGAAGTGCACCATACCAAGGTGTACACTACAAAGTGGAAGTGGATTATACCAAGGTGCACCGTCTATATTTCATGGTTGAAGTGCATCATAATAAGTTGAATTTTGCAAGGTGCATAGTGCAATTGCACCACAACAAGGTGAATTGTGCTACGTGCACGGTCAAATTGCACCATACAAAGGTGCACCGTGCAAAGGAAAACTCACCATTTCAAGCCGCATGGTGCATTGTACATGCCGGAGTGCACTCTAAGAAGCTACACAATCCATAGTGGAAATCAAATGTACTAATGTGCAGAATGCATGGCTTATTGTTGAAGTGCATTGTACCAAGGTGTACGGTTCATGGTGGACGTGCACCATAGGAAGCTACACAATGCATAGTGGAAATGTAATGTACTAATGTGCACAATGCATGGTTTATTGTGGAAGTGCATTGTACCAAGATGCACGGTGCATAGTGCATGATCGAAGTGCACCATACCATAGTGCAAAGTACATGATGAATAGTGCAATTGCATCATAAAAACACGCATTGTGGATAGTGGAAGTCGACCGTAATAAGGTGCAAAGTGCAACATGGATGGTGGAAGTGCACCATACCAAGGTGTACACTACAAAGTGGAAGTGGATTATACCAAGGTGCACCGTCCATATTTCGTGGTCGAAGTGCATCGTAATAAGGTGAATTTTGCAAGGTGCATGGTGGAATTGCACCACACCAAGGTGAATTGTGCAACGTGCACAGTCAAATTGCACCATACAAAGGTGCACTGTGCAAAGGAAAACTCACCATTTCAAGCTACATGGTGCATTGTACATGCTGGAGTGCACTCTAAGAAGCTACACAATGCATAGTGGAAATCAAATGTACTAATGTGCAGAATGCATGGTTATTGTTGAAGTGCATTGTACCAAGGTGTACGGTTCATGGTGGACGTGCACCATAGGAAGCTACACAATGCATAGTGGAAATGTCATGTACTAATGTGCACAATGCATGGTTTATTGTGGAAGTGCATTGTACCAAGATGCAGGTGCATAGTGCATGATCGAAGTGCACCATACCATAGTGCAAAGTACATGATGAATAGTGCAACTGCATCATAAAAACACGCATTGTGGATAGTGGAAGTCGACCGTAATAAGGTGCAAAGTGCAACATGGATGGTGGAAGTGCACCATACCAAGGTGTACACTACAAAGTGGAAGTGGATTATACCAAGGTGCACCGTCCATATTTCGTGGTCGAAGTGCATCGTAATAAGGTGAATTTTGCAAGGTGCATGGTGGAATTGCACCACACCAAGGTGAATTGTGCAACGTGCACGGTCAAATTGCACCATACAAAGGTGCACTATGCAAAGGAAAACTCACCATTTCAAGCTACATGGTGCATTGTACATGCTGGAGTGCACTCTAAGAAGCTACACAATGCATAGTGGAAATCAAATGTACTAATGTGCAGAATGCATGGTTATTGTTGAAGTGCATTGTACCAAGGTGTACGGTTCATGGTGGACGTGCACCATAGGAAGCTACACAATGCATAGTGGAAATGTAATGTACTAATGTGCACAATGCATGGTTTATTGTGGAAGTGCATTGTACCAAGATGCACGGTGCATAGTGCATGATCGAAGTGCACCATACCATAGTGCAATGTACATGATGAATAGTGCAACTGCATCATAAAAACACGCATTGTGGATGGTGGAAGTCGACCGTAATAAGGTGCAAAGTGCAACATGGATGGTGGAAGTGCACCATACCAAGGTGTACACTATAAAGTGGAAGTGGATTATACCAAGGTGCACCGTCCATATTTCGTGGTCGAAGTGCATCGTAATAAGGTGAATTTTGCAAGGTGCATAGTGGAATTGCACCACAACAAGGTGAATTGTGCAACGTGCACAGTCAAATTGCACCATACAAAGGTGCACTGTGCAAAGGAAAACTCACCATTTCAAGCTGCATGGTGCATAGTACATGCTGGAGTGCACTCTAAGAAGCTACACAATCAATAGTGGAAATCAAATGTACTAATGTGCAGAATGCATGGCTTATTGTTGAAGTTCATTGTACCAAGGTGTACGGTTCATGGTGGACGTGCAGCATAGGAAGCTACACAATGCATAGTGGAAATGTAATGTACTAATGCGCACAATGCATGGTTTATTGTGGAAGTGCATTTTACCAAGATGCACGGTTCATAGTGCATGATCAAAGTGCACCATACCATAGTGCAATGTACATGATGAATAGTGCAACTGCATCATAAAAACACGCATTGTGGATGGTGAAGTCCACCGTAATAAGGTGCAAAGTGCAACATGGATGGTGGAAGTGCACCATACCAAGGTGTACAATACAAAGTGGAAGTGGATTATACCAAGGTGCACCGTCCATATTTCGTGGTCGAAGTGCATCGTAATAAGGTGAATTTTGCAAGGTGCATAGTGGAATTGCACCACAACAAGGTGAATTGTGCTACGTGCACAGTCAAATTGCACCATACAAAGGTGCACTGTGCAAAGGAAAACTCACCATTTCAAGCTGCATGGTGCATTGTACATGCTGGAGTGCACTCTAAGAAGCTACACAATGCATAGTGGAAATCAAATGTACTAATGTGCGTAATGCATGGGTTATTGTTGAAGTGCATTGTACCAAGGTGTACGGTTCATGGTGGACGTGCACCATAGGAAGCTACACAATGCATAGTGGAAATGTCATGTACTAATGTGCACAATGCATGGTTTATTGTGGAAGTGCATTGTACCAAGATGCAGGTGCATAGTGCATGATCGAAGTGCACCATACCATAGTGCAAAGTACATGATGAATAGTGCAACTGCATCATAAAAACACGCATTGTGGATAGTGGAAGTCGACCGTAATAAGGTGCAAAGTGCAACATGGATGGTGGAAGTGCACCATACCAAGGTGTACACTACAAAGTGGAAGTGGATTATACCAAGGTGCACCGTCCATATTTCGTGGTCGAAGTGCATCGTAATAAGGTGAATTTTGCAAGGTGCATGGTGGAATTGCACCACACCAAGGTGAATTGTGCAACGTGCACGATCAAATTGCACCATACAAAGGTGCACTCGTGCAAAGGAAAACTCACCATTTCAAGCTGCATGGTGCATTGTACATGCTGGAGTGCACTCTAAGAAGCTACACAATGCATAGTGGAAATCAAATGTACTAATGTGCAGAATGCATGGTTATTGTTGAAGTGCATTGTACCAAGGTGTACGGTTCATGGTGGACGTGCACCATAGGAAGCTACACAATGCATAGTGGAAATGTAATGTACTAATGCGCACAATGCATGGTTTATTGTGGAAGTGCATTGTACGAAGATGCACGGTTCATAGTGCATGATCGAAGTGCACCATACCATAGTGCAATGTACATGATGAATAGTGCAACTGCATCATAAAAACACGCATTGTGGATGGTGGAAGTCCACCGTAATAAGGTGCAAAGTGCAACATGGATGGTGGAAGTGCACCATACCAAGGTGTACACTACAAAGTGGAAGTGGATTATACCAAGGTGCACCGTCCATATTTCGTGGTTGAAGTGCATCGTAATAAGTTGAATTTTGCAAGGTGCATAGTGCAATTGCACCACAACAAGGTGAATTGTGCTACGTGCACGATCAAATTGCACCATACAAAGGTGCACCGTGCAAAGGAAAACTCACCATTTCAAGCCGCATGGTGCATTGTACATGCCGGAGTGCACTCTAAGAAGCTACACAATCCATAGTGGAAATCAAATGTACTAATGTGCAGAATGCATGGCTTATTGTTGAAGTGCATTGTACCAAGGTGTACGGTTCATGGTGGACGTGCACCATAGGAAGCTACACAATGCATAGTGGAAATGTCATGTACTAATGTGCACAATGCATGGTTTATTGTGGAAGTGCATTGTACCAAGATGCACGGTGCATAGTGCATGATCGAAGTGCACCATACCATAGTGCAATGTACATGATGAATAGTGCAACTGCATCATAAAAACACGCATTGTGGATGGTGGAAGTCGACCGTAATAAGGTGCAAAGTGCAACATGGATGGTGGAAGTGCACCATACCAAGGTGTACACTATAAAGTGGAAGTGGATTATACCAAGGTGCACCGTCCATATTTCGTGGTCGAAGTGCATCGTAATAAGGTGAATTTTGCAAGGTGCATGGTGGAATTGCACCACACCAAGGTGAATTGTGCAACGTGCACAGTCAAATTGCACCATACAAAGGTGCACTGTGCAAAGGAAAACTCACCATTTCAAGCTGCATGGTGCATTGTACATGCTGGAGTGCACTCTAAGAAGCTACACAATGCATAGTGGAAATCAAATGTACTAATGTGCAGAATGCATGGTTATTGTTGAAGTGCATTGTACCAAGGTGTACGGTTCATGGTGGACGTGCACCATAGGAAGCTACACAATGCATAGTGGAAATGTAATGTACTAATGCGCACAATGCATGGTTTATTGTGGAAGTGCATTGTACGAAGATGCACGGTTCATAGTGCATGATCGAAGTGCACCATACCATAGTGCAATGTACATGATGAATAGTGCAACTACATCATAAAAACACGCATTGTGGATGGTGGAAGTCCACCGTAATAAGGTGCAAAGTGCAACATGGATGGTGGAAGTGCACCATACCAAGGTGTACACTACAAAGTGGAAGTGGATTATACCAAGGTGCACCGTCCATATTTCGTGGTTGAAGTGCATCGTAATAAGTTGAATTTTGCAAGGTGCATAGTGCAATTGCACCACAACAAGGTGAATTGTGCTACGTGCACAGTCAAATTGCACCATACAAAGGTGCACTGTGCAAAGGAAAACTCACCATTTCAAGCTGCATGGTGCATTGTACATGCTGGAGTGCACTCTAAGAAGCTACACAATCCATAGTGGAAATCAAATGTACTAATGTGCAGAATGCATGGCTTATTGTTGAAGTGCATTGTACCAAGGTGTACGGTTCATGGTGGACGTGCACCATAGGAAGCTACACAATGCATAGTGGAACTATATTGTACTAATGTGCACAATGCATGGTTTATTGTGGAAGTGCATTGTACCAAGATGCACGGTGCATAGTGCATGATCGAAGTGCACCATACCAAAGTGCAAAGTACATGATAATAGTGCAACTGCATCATAAAAACACGCATTGTGGATAGTGGAAGTCCACCGTAATAAGGTGCAAAGTGCAACATGGATGGTGGAAGTGCACCATACCAAGGTGTACACTACAAAGTGGAAGTGGATTATACCAAGGTGCACCGTCCATATTTCGTGGTCGAAGTGCATCGTAATAAGGTGAATTTTGCAACGTGCATAGTGGAATTGCACCACACCAAGGTGAATTATGCAACATGCACAGTCAAATTGCACCATACAAAGGTGCACTGTGCAAAGGAAAACTCACCATTTCAAGCTGCATGGTGCATAGTACATGCTGGAGTGCACTCTAAGAAGCTACACAATCCATAGTGGAAATCAAATGTACTAATGTGCATAATGCATGGTTATTGTTGAAGTGCATTGTACCAAGGTGTACGGTTCATGGTGGACGTGCACCATAGGAAGCTACACAATGCATAGTGGAAATGTAATGTACTAATGCGCACAATGCATGGTTTATTGTGGAAGTGCATTGTACGAAGATGCACGGTTCATAGTGCATGATCGAAGTGCACCATACCATAGTGCAATGTACATGATGAATAGTGCAACTGCATCATAAAAACACGCATTGTGGATAGTGGAAGTCGACCGTAATAAGGTGCAAAGTGCAACATGGATGGTGGAAGTGCACCATAGCAAGGTGTACACTACAAAGTGGAAGTGGATTATACCAAGGTGCACCGTCCATATTTCGTGGTCGAAGTGCATCGTAATAAGGTGAATTTTGCAAGGTGCATGGTGGAATTGCACCACACCAAGGTGAATTGTGCAACGTGCACAGTCAAATTGCACCATACAAAGGTGCACCGTGCAAAGGAAAACTCACCATTTCAAGCCGCATGGTGCATAGTACATGCCGGAGTGCACTCTAAGAAGCTACACAATCCATAGTGGAAATCAAATGTACTAATGTGCGAAATGCATGGTTATTGTTGAAGTGCATTGTACCAAGGTGTACGGTTCATGGTGGACGTGCACCATAGGAAGCTACACAATGCATAGTGGAAATGTAATGTACTAATGCGCACAATGCATGGTTTATTGTGGAAGTGCATTGTACGAAGATGCACGGTTCATAGTGCATAATCGAAGTGCACCATACCATAGTGCAATGTACATGATGAATGGCAACTGCATCATAAAAACACGCATTGTGGATGGTGGAAGTCCACTGTAATAAGGTGCAAAGTGCAACATGGATGGTGGAAGTGCACCATACCAAGGTGTACACTACAAAGTGGAAGTGGATTATACCAAGGTGCACCGTCTATATTTCGTGGTTGAAGTGCATCATAATAAGTTGAATTTTGCAAGGTGCATAGTGCAATTGCACCACAACAAGGGGAATTGTGCTACGTGCACAGTCAAATTGCACCATACAAAGGTGCACCGTGCAAAGGAAAACTCACCATTTCAAGCCGCATGGTGCATTGTACATGCCGGAGTGCACTCTAAGAAGCTACACAATCCATAGTGGAAATCAAATGTACTAATGTGCAGAATGCATGGCTTATTGTTGAAGTGCATTGTACCAAGGTGTACGGTTCATGGTGGACGTGCACCATAGGAAGCTACACAATGCATAGTGGAACTGTACTGTACTAATGTGCACAATGCATGGTTTATTGTGGAAGTGCATTGTACCAAGATGCACGGTGCATAGTGCATGATCGAAGTGCACCATACCATAGTGCAAAGTACATGATAATAGTGCAACTGCATCATAAAAACACGCATTGTGGATAGTGGAAGTCCACCGTAATAAGGTGCAAAGTGCAACATGGATGGTGGAAGTGCACCATACCAAGGTGTACACTACAAAGTGGAAGTGGATTATACCAAGGTGCACCGTCCATATTTCGTGGTCGAAGTGCATCGTAATAAGGTGAATTTTGCAACGTGCATAGTGGAATTGCACCACACCAAGGTGAATTATGAAACATGCACAGTCAAATTGCACCATACAAAGGTGCACTGTGCAAAGGAAAACTCACCATTTCAAGCTGCATGGTGCATAGTACATGCTGGAGTGCACTCTAAGAAGCTACACAATCCATAGTGGAAATCAAATGTACTATTGTGCAGAATGCATGGCTTATTGTTGAAGTGCATTGTACCAAGGTGTACGGTTCATGGTGGACGTGCAACATAGGAAGCTACACAATGCATAGTGGAAATGTAATGTACTAATGCGCACAATGCATGGTTTATTGTGGAAGTGCATTTTACCAAGATGCACGGTTCATAGTGCATGATCGAAGTGCACCATACCATAGTGCAATGTACATGATGAATAGTGCAACTGCATCATAAAAACACGCATTGTGGATGGTGGAAGTCCACCGTAATAAGGTGCAAAGTGCAACATGGATGGTGGAAGTGCACCATACCAAGGTGTACACTATAAAGTGGAAGTGGATTATACTAAGGTGCACCGTCCATATTTTGTGGTTCAATTGCATCGTAATAAGGTGAATTTTGCAAGGTGCATAGTGCAATTGCACCACAACAAGGTGAATTGTGCTACGTGCACAGTCAAATTGCACCATACAAAGGTGCACTGTGCAAAGGAAAACTCACCATTTCAAGCTACATGGTGCATTGTACATGCTGGAGTGCACTCTAAGAAGCTACACAATACATATTGGAAATCAAATGTACTAATGTGCAGAATGCATAGGTTATTGTTGAAGTGCATTGTACCAAGGTGTACGGTTCATGGTGGACGTGCACCATAGGAAGCTACACAATGCATAGTGGAACTGTACTGTACTAATGTGCACAATGCATGGTTTATTGTGGAAGTGCATTGTACCAAGATGCACGGTGCATAGTGCATGATCGAAGTGCACCATACCATAGTGCAAAGTACATGATAATAGTGCAATCGCATCATAAAAACACGCATTGTGGATAGTGGAAGTCCACCGTAATAAGGTGCAAAGTGCAACATGGATGGTGGAAGTGCACCATACCAAGGTGTACACTACAAAGTGGAAGTGGATTATACCAAGGTGCACCGTCCATATTTCGTGGTCGAAGTGCATCGTAATAAGGTGAATTTTGCAACGTGCATAGTGGAATTGCACCACACCAAGGTGAATTATGCAACGTGCACAGTCAAATTGCACCATACAAAGGTGCACTGTGCAAAGGAAAACTCACCATTTCAAGCTGCATGGTGCATAGTACATGCTGGAGTGCACTCTAAGAAGCTACACAATCCATAGTGGAAATCAAATGTACTATTGTGCAGAATGCATGGCTTATTGTTGAAGTGCATTGTACCAAGGTGTACGGTTCATGGTGGACGTGCAGCATAGGAAGCTACACAATGCATAGTGGAAATGTAATGTACTAATGCGCACAATGCATGGTTTATTGTGGAAGTGCAATTTACCAAGATGCACGGTTCATAGTGCATGATCGAAGTGCACCATACCATAGTGCAATGTACATGATGAATAGTGCAACTGCATCATAAAAACACGCATTGTGGATGGTGAAGTCCACCGTAATAAGGTGCAAAGTGCAACATGGATGGTGGAAGTGCACCATACCAAGGTGTACACTACAAAGTGGAAGTGGATTATACCAAGGTGCACCGTCCATATTTCGTGGTCGAAGTGCATCGTAATAAGGTGAATTTTGCAAGGTGCATGGTGGAATTGCACCACACCAAGGTGAATTGTGCAACGTGCACAGTCAAATTGCACCATACAAAGGTGCAATCGTGCAAAGGAAAACTCACCATTTCAAGCCGCATGGTGCATAGTACATGCCGGAGTGCACTCTAAGAAGCTACACAATCCATAGTGGAAATCAAATGTACTAATGTGCGAATGCATGGCTTATTGTTGAAGTGCATTGTACCAAGGTGTACGGTTCATGGTGGACGTGCAGCATAGGAAGCTACACAATGCATAGTGGAAATGTCATGTACTAATGTGCACAATGCATGGTTTATTGTGGAAGTGCATTGTACCAAGATGCACGGTGCATAGTGCATGATCGATGTGCACCATACCATAGTGCAAAGTACATGATGAATAGTGCAACTGCATCATAAAAACACGCATTGTGGATAGTGGAAGTCCACCGTAATAAGGTGCAAAGTGCAACATGGATGGTGGAAGTGCACCATACCAAGGTGTACACTACAAAGTGGAAGTGGATTATACCAAGGTGCACCGTCCATATTTTGTGGTCGAAGTGCATCGTAATAAGGTGAATTTTGCAACGTGCATAGTGGAATTGCACCACACCAAGGTGTATTATGCAACATGCACAGTCAAATTGCACCATACAAAGGTGCACTGTGCAAAGGAAAACTCACCATTTCAAGCCGCATAGTGCATAGTACATGCCGGAGTGCACTCTAAGAAGCTACACAATGCATAGTGGAAATCAAATGTACTAATGTGCAGAATGCATGGTTATTGTTGAAGTGCATTGTACCAAGGTGTACGGTTCATGGTGGACGTGCACCATAGGAAGCTACACAATGCATAGTGGAAATGTAATGTACTAATGCGCACAATGCATGGTTTATTGTGGAAGTGCATTGTACCAAGATGCACGGTTCATAGTGCATAATCGAAGTGCACCATACCATAGTGCAATGTACATGATGAATGGTGCAACTGCATCATAAAAACACGCATTGTGGATAGTGGAAGTCGACCGTAATAAGGTGCAAAGTGCAACATGGATGGTGGAAGTGCACCATAGCAAGGTGTACACTACAAAGTGGAAGTGGATTATACCAAGGTGCACCGTCCATATTTCGTGGTCGAAGTGCATCGTAATAAGGTGAATTTTGCAAGGTGCATGGTGGAATTGCACCACACCAAGGTGAATTGTGCAACGTGCACGATCAAATTGCACCATACAAAGGTGCACCGTGCAAAGGAAAACTCACCATTTCAACCTGCATAGTGCATAGTACATGCTGGAGTGCACTCTAAGAAGCTACACAATCCATAGTGGAAATCAAATGTACTAATGTGCAGAATGCATGGTTATTGTTGAAGTGCATTGTACCAAGGTGTACGGTTCATGGTGGACGTGCACCATAGGAAGCTACACAATGCATAGTGGAAATGTAATGTACTAATGCGCACAATGCATGGTTTATTGTGGAAGTGCATTGTACGAAGATGCACGATTCATAGTGCATAATCGAAGTGCACCATACCATAGTGCAATGTACATGATGAATGGCAACTGCATCATAAAAACACGCATTGTGGATGGTGGAAGTCCACTGTAATAAGGTGCAAAGTGCAACATGGATGGTGGAAGTGCACCATACCAAGGTGTACACTACAAAGTGGAAGTGGATTATACCAAGGTGCACCGTCTATATTTCGTGGTTGAAGTGCATCATAATAAGTTGAATTTTGCAAGGTGCATAGTGCAATTGCACCACAACAAGGTGAATTGTGCTACGTGCACAGTCAAATTGCACCATACAAAGGTGCACTGTGCAAAGGAAAACTCACCATTTCAAGCTGCATGGTGCATTGTACATGCTGGAGTGCACTCTAAGAAGCTACACAATCCATAGTGGAAATCAAATGTACTAATGTGCATAATGCATGGCTTATTGTTGAAGTGCATTGTACCAAGGTGTACGGTTCATGGTGGACGTGCACCATAGGAAGCTACACAATGCATAGTGGAACTGTACTGTACTAATGTGCACAATGCATGGTTTATTGTGGAAGTGCATTGTACCAAGATGCACGGTGCATAGTGCATGATCGAAGTGGACCATACCATAGTGCAAAGTACATGATAATAGTGCAACTGCATCATAAAAACACGCATTGTGGATAGTGGAAGTCCACCGTAATAAGGTGCAAAGTGCAACATGGATGGTGGAAGTGCACCATACCAAGGTGTACACTACAAAGTGGAAGTGGATTATACCAAGGTGCACCGTCCATATTTCGTGGTCGAAGTGCATCGTAATAAGGTGAATTTTGCAACGTGCATAGTGGAGTTGAACCACACCAAGGTGAATTGTGCAACGTGCACAGTCAAATTGCACCATACAAAGGTGCACTGTGCAAAGGAAAACTCACCATTTCAAGCTGCATGCTACATAGTACATGCTGGAGTGCACTTTAAGAAGCTACACAATGCATAGTGGAAATATAATGTACTAATGTGCATAATGCATGGGTTATTGTTGAAGTGCATTGTACCAAGGTGTACGGTTCATGGTGGACGTGCACCATAGGAAGCTACACAATGCATCGTGGAAATGTAATGTACTAATGTGCACAATGCATGGTTTATTGTGGAAGTGCACTGTACCAAGATGCACGGTGCATAGTGTATGATCGAAGTGCACCATACCATAGTGCACCATACCAATGTGCACAATGCATGATTTATTTCGGAAGAGTATTGTACCAAGATGCACAGGGCATAGTGCATAATCTTACTGCACCATACAATAGTGCACAATACTTGTTGAATAGTGCAACGACATCATACTAACACGCATTGTGGATAGTGGAAGTCCACTGTAATATGGTGCAAAGTGCAACGTGGAAGGTGGAATTACACCATACCAAGGTGTACACTACAAACTGGAAGTGCATTATACCAAGGTGCACGACCCATACTTCATGGCGGAAGTTCATCGTACCAAGGTTAATTGTGCAAAGTTCATAGTGGAATTGCACCACACCTAGGTGAATTGGGCAACGTGCACAGTCAAATTGCTCCATACTAAGGTGCACTGTGCAAAGTAAAACTCACCATTTCAAGCTGTATGGTGCATAGTACTCACTGGAAGTGCACCCTAAGAAGCTGCACAATTCATAGTGCAAATCAAATGTACTAATGTGCAGATTGCTTGGTTCATTGTTGAAGTGCATTATACCAAGGTGTACGGTTCATGGTGGATGTGCAACGTAGGAAGCAACACAAAGCATAGTGGATATGTAATGTACTAATGTGCACAATGCATGGTTTATTGTGCAAGTGCATTGTACCAAGATGCACGATGCATAGTGCATGATCGAAGTGCACCATACCATAGTGCAAAGTACTTGATGAATAGTGCAACAACATCATACTAACACACATTGTGGATAGTGGAAGTCCACCGTAATAAGGTGCAATGTGCAACGTGGATGGTGGAAGTACACCATACGAAGGTGTACACTACAAAGTGGAAGTGCATTATACTAAGGTGCACTGTCCATATTTCGTGGTCGAAGTGCATCATAACAAAGTGAATTTTGCAAGGTGCATAGTGGAATTGCATCACACCAAGGTGAATTGTGCAACGTGCACAATCAAATTGCACAATACCAAAGTGAACTGTGCAAAATAAAACTCATAATTTCAAGCCGCATGGTGTATAGTGCATGCTGGAAGTGCACCCCAAGAAGCTACACAGTGCACAATGGAAATCAAGTGTACTACTGTGAAGAATGCAGGGTTCATTGTTGAAGTGCATTGTACCAAGGTGTACGGTTCATGGTGGATGTGCATAGTAGGAAGCTACACAATGCATAGTGGATATGTAATGTACTAATGTGCACAATGCATGGTTTATTGTGCAAGTGCATTGTACCAAGATGCACGATGCATAGTGCATGATCGAAGTGCACCATACCATAGTGCAAAGTACATGATGAATACTGCAACTGCATGATACTAACACGCATTGTGGATTGTGAAAGTCCATCGGAATAAGGTGCAAAGTGCAAGGTGGATGGTGGAAGTGCACCATACTAAGGTGTACACTACAAAGTGGAAGTGTATTATACCAAGGTGCACGGCCATATTTCGTTGTGGAAGTGCGTCGTAATAAGGTTAATTGTGCAAGGTGCGTAGTGGAATTGCACCATACCTACGTGAATTGCGCAACTTGCACTGTCAAATTGCTCCATACTAAGCTGCACTGTGCAAAGTAAAAGTCACCATTTCAAGCTGCATGGTGCATATTACATGCTGGAAGTGCACCCTAAGAAGCTACACAATTCATAGTGGAAATCTAATGTACTAATGTGCACAATGCATGATTCGTTGTTGAAGTGCATTGTACCAAGGTGTACCGTTCATGATGGATGTGCACCATAGGAAGCTACACAATGCATAGTGGATATGTAATGTACTAATGTGCACAATGCATGGTTTATTGTGGAAGTGAATTGTACCAAGATGCACGGGGTTTAGTACATTATCTTACAGCACCATACAATAGTGCACAATTCCTGTTGAATAGTGGAACTGCATCACACTAACACGCATTATGGATAGTGGAAGTCCACCGTAATAAGGTGCAAAGTGCAACGTGGAAGTGCACCATACCAAGGTGTACACTACAAATTGGAATTGCATTATACTAAGGTGCACCGTTCATATTTTGTGGTCGAAATGCATCATAAGAAGCTGAATTTTGCAAGGTGTATAGTGGAATTTCACCACACCTAGGTGAATTAGGCAACGTGCACAATCAAATTGCACCATACGAAGGTGCACTGTGCAAATTAAAACTCACCATTTCAAGCGGCTTGGTACATAGTACATTCTGGAAATGAACCCTAAGAAGCTACACAATTCATAGTGGAAATCTAATGTACTAATGTGCACAATGCATGATTCGTTGTTGAAGTGCATAGTTTATTGTGGAAGTGCATTGTATCAAGATGCACGGGGCATAGTGCATGATCTTATTGCACCATACAATAGTGCATTGTACTTGTTGAATAGTGCAACTACATCATACTAACACGCATGGTGGATAGTGGAAGTCCATCATAATAAGGTGCAAAGTGCAACGTGGATGGTGGAAGTGCACCATATGGAGGGGTATAGTACAAAGTGGAAGTGCATTATACCAAGGTGCACCGTCCATATTTTGTGATCGAAGTGCATCGTAACAACGTGAATTTTGCAAGGTGCATAGTGGAATTGAACTACTCCAAGGTGAATTATGCAACGTGCACAATCAAATTGCACCATACCAAGGTGCACTGTGCAAAATGAGACTCACCATTTCAAGCTGCATGGTGCATTGTACATGCTGGAGTGCACTCTAAGAAGCTACACAATGCATAGTGGAAATCAAATGTACTAATGTGCAGAATGCATGGGTTATTGTTGAAGTGTATTGTACCAAGGTGTACGGTTCATGTTGGATGTGCACGGTAGGAAGCTACACAATGTATAGTGGAAATGTAATGTACTAATGTGCACAATGCATTGTTCATTGTGGAAGTGCCTTGTACTAAGATGCACGGTGCATAGTGCATGATCGAAGTGCACCATACCATAGTGCAAAGTTCATGATGAATAGTGTAACTACATCATACTAACACACATTGTGGATAGTGGAAGTCCACTGTAATAAGGAGCACCGTGCAAGGTGGATGGTGGAAGTGCACCATACCAAGGTGTACACAACAAAGTGGAAGTGCATTATACCAAGTTGCACCGTTCATATTTTGTGGTCGAAGTGCATCGTAACAAGCTGAATTTTGTAAGGTGCATAGTGGAATTGCACCACACCAAGGTGAATTGTGCAACGTGAACAATCAAATTGCACCATATCAAGGTGCACTGTGCAAAATGATACTCACCATTTCAAGACGCATGGTGTATAGTGCAAGCTGGAAGTGCACCCCAAGAAGCTACACTGTGCATAGTGGAAATCAAATGTACTAATGTGCATAATGCATGGTTCATTGTTGAAGTGCATTGTACCAAGGTGTACGGTTCATGTTAGATGTGCACCGTAGGAAGCTACACAATGCATAGTGGAATTGTAATGTACTAATGTACACAATCCATGGTTTATTATGGAAGTGATTTGTACCAAGATGCACGGGGCATAGTGGATTATCAAAGTGCACCATACAATAGTGCATAGTACTTGTTGAATAGTGCAACTGCATCATACTTACACGCATTGTGGATAGTGGAAGTCCACTGTAATAAGGTGCAAAGTACAAGGTGGATGGTGGAAGTGCATCATACCAAGTTATACACTACAAAGTGGAAGTGGATTATACCAAGGAGCACTGTCCATATTTCGTGGTGGTAGTGCATCGTAACAAGGTGAATTTGGCAAGGTGCATAGTGGAATTGCACCACACCAAAGTGCACTATGCAACGTGCACAGTCAAATTGTACTATGCCAGGGTGCACTGTGAAAAATGAAACTCACCATTTCAAGCTGCATGGTGTATACTGTATACTGGAAGTGCACCCCAAGAAGCTACACAGTGCATATCAGAAATCAAATGTACTAATGTGCACAATGCATGATTCGTTTTTGAAGTGCATTGTATCACGGTGTACGGTTCATGCTCGAAGTGCACCATAGGGAGCTCCACAACGCATAGTGGAAATGTAATGTACTAACGTGCACAATTCATGGTTTACTGTGGAAGTGCATTGGACCAAGATGGGTGGTGCATAGTGCATAATGGCAGTGCACCACACCATAGTGCAAAGTACATTATGAATAGTACAACTGCATCATACGAACACGCATTGTGGACATTAGTACCATACCAAGGTGGATGGTGGAATTGCACCATACCAAGTTGTAGACTACAACTTGGAAGTGCACTATACCAAGGTGCACGGTCTATATTTCGTGTTGGAAGTGCATCGTAACAAGGTGAATTGTGCAAGGTGCATAGTGGAATTGCACCACACCAAGGTGAATTGTGCAACGTGTACAGTCAAATTGCACCATACCAAGGTGCACTGTGCAAAATGAAACTCATCATTTCAAGCTACGTGGTGTATAGTGCATGCTGGAAGTGCACCCTATGAAGCTACACAATGCATATTGGAAAACAAATGTACTAATGTACACAATGCATGATACGTTGTTGAAGTGCATTGTACCAAGGTGTACGGTTCATGGTGGAAGTGCACCATGGGAAGCTACCAAATGCATAGTGGAAACGTATTGTACTAATGTGCACAATGCATGGTTTATTGGGGAAGTGCATTGTACCATGATGGACGGTGCATAATGCATGATCGAAATGCACCATACCATAGTTCATTGTACATGATGAATAGTGCAACTGCATTATACTAACATGCATTGTGGATAGTGGAAGTCCATCGTACTAAGGTGCAAAGTGCAAGGTGGATGGTGGAAGTGCACCATTCAAAACCGACAAATTTTGAGTTGAAAATTGAAAATTTTTAAATGGGCTGATAACTGACGTGTATATTGGAAATGACTAAAAATTGAGGGTTCACCATATTAAGCCCTTCAAATAATATCCAAATAAAGTAAAAAAATATTTCTTAACAGGCTAAAACAATATCGTCTAAAATTGATTTTTAAATACATTTGACCATTACTTATAGGGGTTACCATGATGAAACTAGGCTTTTTAGCCACCAACATGCATGTCGATCATTAATCGATTTGAAATTTTTTGGACTTTTCATGTCAAAATGGCTCATTTCAATAGGTGTTGCATTCGAAACCAACAAATTTTGAGTTGAAAATAGAAAATTTTTAAATGGGCTGATAACTTACGAGTATGTTGGAAATGACTAAAAATTGAGGGTTCACCATGTTAAGCCTTTCAAATAATATCCAAATAAAGTAATAAAATTTCTTAAGCGGCTAAAACAATATCCTGTAAATTTGAGTTTTAAATACATTTGACCATTATTTATAGGGGTTACCATGTTGAAACTAGGCTTTTTAGCCACCAACATGCATGTCGAACATTAATCTATTTGAAACTTTTTGAAATTTTCATGTCAAAATGGCTCATTTCAATAGGCGTTGCATTCGAAACCGACATATTTTGAGTTGAAAATTGAAGTTTTTTAAACGGGATGATAACTGACGTGGACATTGGAAATGACTAAGAATTGAGGGTTCACCATGTTAAGACCTTCGAATAAAAGCCAAATCAAGTTAAAAATTATTTCATAACACGCAAAAAAAATATCGTCTAAAATTGTTTTTTAAATACATTTGAACATTATTTATAGGGGTTAGGATGATAAAACTTGTCTTTTTAGCCTTTTCCAACATCCATGTTGAATATTAGTTGATTTGAAAATTTTTGAAATTTTCATGTCAAAATGGCTCATTTCAATAAGTGCATTCGAAACCGAAAAACTTTGAGTTGAAAATTGAAATTTTTTAAATGGGCCGATATCCGACGTGCATGTTGGGAATGATCGAAAGTTGAGGTTCCACCATGTTAAGCCCTTCAAATAATAGCCAAATCAAGTTAAAAATTATTTCAGAACACGCTAAAACAATATCGTCTAAAATTGTTTTTTAAATACATTTGAACATTATTTATAGGGGTTAGGATGATAAAACTTGTCTTTTTAGCCTTTTCCAACATCCATGTTGAATATTAGTTGATTTGAAAAATTTTGAAATTTTAATGTCAAAATGGCTCATTTCAATAAGTGCATTCGAAACCGAAAAACTTTGAGTTGAAAATTGAAATTTTTTAAATGGGCTGATAACTGACCTGTACGTTGGAAATGACTAAAAGTTGAGGTTCCACCATGTTAAACTCTTCAAATAATAGCCAAATCAAGTTAAAAAATATTTCATAACACGCTAAAACAATATCGTCTAAAATTGATTTTTAAATACATTTGACCATTATTTATAGGCGTTACCATGATAAAACTTGACTTTTTAGCCATTTTCCAACATGCATGTCGAATAGTAAATGATTTGATTTTTTTTGAAATTTTCATGTCAAAATGGCTCATTTCAATAGGCGTTGCATTCGAAACCGACATATTTTGAGTTGGAAATTGAAGTTTTTTAAACGGGATGATAACTGACGTGGACATTGGAAATGACTAAGAATTGAGGGTTCACCATGTTAAGACCTTCGAATAAAAGCCAAATCAAGTTAAAAATTATTTCATAACACGCAAAAAAAATATCGTCTAAAATTGTTTTTTAAATACATTTGAACATTATTTATAGGGGTTAGGATGATAAAACTTGTCTTTTTAGCCTTTTCCAACATCCACGTTGAATATTAGTTGATTTGAAAAATTTTGAAATTTTCATGTCGAAACGGTTCATTTCAATAAGTGTTGCATTCGAAACCGACAAATTTTGAGTTGAAAATAGAAAATTTTTAAATGGGCTGATAACTGACGGGTACGTTGGAAATTACTAAAAATTTAGGGTTCACCATGTTAAGACCTTTGAATAATAGCCATATCAAGTTAAAAAATAATTCATAACACGCTAAAACAATATCGTCTAAAATTGATTTTTAAATACATTTGAACATTATTTATAAGGGTTACGACGATAAAACTTGTCTTTTTAGCCTTTTCCAACATCCATGTTGAATATTAGTTGATTTGAAAAATTTTGAAATTTTCATGTCAAAAGGGCTCATTTCAATAAGTGGATTCGAAACCGAAAAACTTTGAGTTGAAAATTGAAATTTTTTAAATGGGCTGATATTTGACGTGGATGTTGGGAATGACTAAAAGTTGAGGTTCCACCATGTTAAGCCCTTCAAATAATAGCCAAATCAAGTTAAAAATTATTTCATAACACGCTAAAACAATATCGTCTAAAATTGAGTTTTAAATACATTTGACCATTATTTATAGGCGTTACCGTGATAAAACTTGTCTTTTTAGCCATTTCCAACATGCATGTCGAATAGGAAACGATTTGAATTTTTTTGAAATTTTCATGTCAAAATGGCTCATTTCAATAGGTGATACATTCGAAACCAACACATTTTGAGTTGAAAATTGAAATTTTTTAAATGGGCTGATAACTGACGTGTACGTTGGAAATGACTACAAATTAAGGGTGCATGATGTTAAGACCTTCGAATAAAAGCCAAATCAAGTTAAAAAATATTTCATAACACGCTAAAACAATATCGTCTAAAATTGATTTTTAAATACATTTGACCATTATTTATAGGCGTTACCATGTTAAAACTTGACTTTTTAGCCATTTTCCAACATGCATGTCGAATAGGAAACAATTTGATTTTTTTTGAAATTTTCATGTCAAAATCGCTCATTTCAATAGGTGTTGCATTCGAAACCGACAAATTTTGAATTGAAAATTGAAGTTTTTTAAATGGGCTGATATCTGACGTGCATGTTGGGAATGACTAAAAGTTGAGGTTCCACCATGTTAAGCCGTTCAAATAATAGCCAAATCAAGATAAAAATTATTTCATAACACGCTAAAACAATATCGTCTAAAATTGATTTTTAAATACATTTGACCATTATTTATAGGCGTTACCGTGATAAAACTTGACTTTTTAGCCATTTCCAACATGCATGCTGAATATTAATCGATTAGAAAATTTTGGAAATTTTCATGTCAAAATGGCTCATTTCAATAGGTGTTGCATTCGAAACCGACAAATTTTGAGTTGAAAATTGAAGTTTTTTAAATGGGCTGATATCTGACGTGCATGTTGGGAATGAGTAAAAGTTGAGGTTCCACCATGTTAAGCCCTTCAAATAATAGCCAAATCAAGTTAAAAATTATTTCATAACACGCTAAAACAATATCGTCTAAAATTGTTTTTTAAATACATTTGACCATTATTTATAGGGGTTACCATGATAAAACTTGTCTTTTCAGCCATTTCCAACATGCATGTCGAATAGGAAACAATTTGATTTTTTTTGAAATTTTCATGTCAAAATCGCTCATTTCAATAGGTGTTGCATTCGAAACCGACAAATTTTGAGTTGAAAATTGAAGTTTTTTAAATGGGCCGATATCGATGTGCATGTTGGGAATTACTAAAAGTTGAGGTTCCACCATGTTAAGCCCTTCAAATAATAGCCAAATCAAGTTAAAAATTATTTCATAACACGCTAAAACAATATCGTCTAAAATTGATTTTTAAATACATTTGACCATTATTTATAGGCATTACCATGATAAAACTTGTCTTTTTAGCCATTTCCAACATGCATGTCGAATAGTAAATGATTTGAATTTTTTTGAAATTTTAATGTCAAAATGGCTCATTTCAATAGGCGTTGCATTCGAAATCGACATATTTTGAGTTGAAAATTGAAGTTTTTTAAATGGGATGATAACTGACGTGGACGTTGGGAATGACTAAGAATTGAGGGTTCACCATGTTAAGACCTTCGAATAAAAGCCAAATCAAGTTAAAAAATATTTCATAACACGCTAAAACAATATCGTCTAAAATTGATTTTTAAATACATTTTACCATTATTTATAGACGTTACCATTATAAAACTTGACTTTTTAGCCATTTCCAACATGCATACTTAATATTAATCGATTAGAAAATTTTTGAAATTTTAATGTCAAAACGGTTCATTTCAATAGGTGTTGCATTCGAAACCGACAAATTTTGAATTGAAAATTGAAGTTTTTTAAATGGGCTGATATCTGACGTGCATGTTGGGAATGACTAAAAGTTGAGGTTCCACCATGTTAAGCCGTTCAAATAATAGCCAAATCAAGATAAAAATTATTTCATAACACGCTAAAACAATATCGTCTAAAATTGATTTTTAAATACATTTGACCATTATTTATAGGCGTTACCGTGATAAAACTTGACTTTTTAGCCATTTCCAACATGCATGCTGAATATTAATCGATTAGAAAATATTGGAAATTTTCATGTCAAAATGGCTCATTTCAATAGGTGTTGCATTCGAAACCGACAAATTTTGAGTTGAAAATTGAAGTTTTTTAAATGGGCTGATATCTGACGTGCATGTTGGGAATGACTAAAAGTTGAGGTTCCACCATGTTAAGCCCTTCAAATAATAGCCAAATCAAGTTAAAAATTATTTCATAACACGCTAAAACAATATCGTCTAAAATTGTTTTTTAAATACATTTGACCATTATTTATAGGGGTTACGATGATAAAACTTGTCTTTTCAGCCATTTCCAACATGCATGTCGAATAGGAAACAATTTGATTTTTTTTGAAATTTTCATGTCAAAATCGCTCATTTCAATAGGTGTTGCATTCGAAACCGACAAATTTTGAGTTGAAAATTGAAGTTTTTTAAATGGGCTGATATCTGATGTGCATGTTGGGAATTACTAAAAGTTGAGGTTCCACCATGTTAAGCCCTTCAAATAATAGCCAAATCAAGTTAAAAATTATTTCATAACACGCTAAAACAATATCGTCTAAAATTGATTTTTAAATACATTTGACCATTATTTATAGGCATTACCATGATAAAACTTGTCTTTTTAGCCATTTCCAACATGCATGTCGAATAGTAAATGATTTGAATTTTTTTGAAATTTTAATGTCAAAATGGCTCATTTCAATAGGCGTTGCATTCGAAATCGACATATTTTGAGTTGAAAATTGAAGTTTTTTAAATGGGATGATAACTGACGTGGACGTTGGGAATGACTAAGAATTGAGGGTTCACCATTTTAAGACCTTCGAATAAAAGCCAAATCAAGTTAAAAAATATTTCATAACACGTAGAAACAATATCGTCTAAAATTGTTTTTAAATACATTTGAACATTATTTATAAGGGTTACGACGATAAAACTTGTCTTTTTAGCCTTTTCCAACATCCATGTTGAATATTAGTTGATTTGAAAAATATTGAAATTTTCATGTCAAAATGGCTCATTTCAATAAGTGGATTCGAAACCGAAAAACTTTGAGTTGAAAATTGAAATTTTTTAAATGGGCTGATATTTGACGTGGATGTTGGGAATGACTAAAAGTTGAGGTTCCACCATGTTAAGCCCTTCAAATAATAGCCAAATCAAGTTAAAAATTATTTCATAACACGCTAAAACAATATCGTCTAAAATTGAGTTTTAAATACATTTGACCATTATTTATAGGCGTTACCGTGATAAAATTGTCTTTTTAGCCATTTCCAACATGCATGTCGAATAGGAAACGATTTGAATTTTTTTGAAATTTTCATGTCAAAATGGCTCAATTCAATAGGTGATGCATTCGAAACCAACACATTTTGAGTTGAAAATTGAAATTTTTTAAATGGGCTGATAACTGACGTGTACGTTGGAAATGACTACAAATTGAGGGTGCATGATGTTAAGACCTTCGAATAAAAGCCAAATCAAGTTAAAAAATATTTCATAACACGCTAAAACAATATCGTCTAAAATTGATTTTTAAATACATTTGACCATTATTTATAGGCGTTACCATGTTAAAACTTGACTTTTTAGCCATTTTCCAACATGCATGTCGAATAGTAAATGATTTGATTTTTTTTGAAATTTTCATGTCAAAATGGCTCATTTCAATAGGCGTTGCATTCGAAACCGACATATTTTGAGTTGAAAATTGAAGTTTTTTAAACGGGATGATAACTGACGTGGACATTGGAAATGACTAAGAATTGAGGGTTCACCATGTTAAGACCTTCGAATAAAAGCCAAATCAAGTTAAAAAATATTTCATAACACGCAAAAAAAATATCGTCTAAAATTGTTTTTTAAATACATTTGAACATTATTTATAGGGGTTACGATGATAAAACTTGTCTTTTTAGCCTTTTCCAACATCCATGTTGAATATTAGTTGATTTGAAAATTTTTGAAATTTTCATGTCAAAATGGCTCATTTCAATAAGTGCATTCGAAACCGAAAAACTTTGAGTTGAAAATTGAAATTTTTTAAATGGGCTGATATCTGACGTGCATGTTGGGAATGACTAAAAGTTGAGGTTCCACCATGTTAAGCCGTTCAAATAATAGCCAAATCAAGATAAAAATTATTTCATAACACGGTAAAACAATATCGTCTAAAATTGATTTTTAAATACATTTGACCATTATTTATAGGCGTTACCGTGATAAAACTTGACTTTTTAGCCATTTCCAACATGCATGCTGAATATTAATCGATTAGAAAATTTTGGAAATTTTCATGTCAAAATGGCTCATTTCAATAGGTGTTGCATTCGAAACCGACAAATTTTGAGTTGAAAATTGAAGTTTTTTAAATGGGCTGATATCTGACGTGCATGTTGGGAATGACTAAAAGTTGAGGTTCCACCATGTTAAGCCCTTCAAATAATAGCCAAATCAAGTTAAAAATTATTTCATAACACGCTAAAACAATATCGTCTAAAATTGTTTTTTAAATACATTTGACCATTATTTATAGGGGTTACGATGATAAAACTTGTCTTTTCGGCCATTTCCAACATGCATGTCGAATAGGAAACAATTTGATTTTTTTTGAAATTTTCATGTCAAAATCGCTCATTTCAATAGGTGTTGCATTCGAAACCGACAAATTTTGAGTTGAAAATTGAAGTTTTTTAAATGGGCTGATATCTGATGTGCATGTTGGGAATTACTAAAAGTTGAGGTTCCACCATGTTAAGCCCTTCAAATAATAGCCAAATCAAGTTAAAAATTATTTCATAACACGCTAAAACAATATCGTCTAAAATTGATTTTTAAATACATTTGACCATTATTTATAGGCATTACCATGATAAAACTTGTCTTTTTAGCCATTTCCAACATGCATGTCGAATAGTAAATGATTTGAATTTTTTTGAATTTTTAATGTCAAAATGGCTCATTTCAATAGGCGTTGCATTCGAAATCGACATATTTTGAGTTGAAAATTGAAGTTTTTTAAATGGGATGATAACTGACGTGGACGTTGGGAATGACTAAGAATTGAGGGTTCACCATGTTAAGACCTTCGAATAAAAGCCAAATCAAGTTAAAAAATATTTCATAACACGTAGAAACAATATCGTCTAAAATTGTTTTTAAATACATTTGAACATTATTTATAAGGGTTACGACGATAAAACTTGTCTTTTTAGCCTTTTCCAACATCCATGTTGAATATTAGTTGATTTGAAAAATATTGAAATTTTCATGTCAAAATGGCTCATTTCAATAAGTGGATTCGAAACCGAAAAACTTTGAGTTGAAAATTGAAATTTTTTAAATGGGCTGATATTTGACGTGGATGTTGGGAATGACTAAAAGTTGAGGTTCCACCATGTTAAGCCCTTCAAATAATAGCCAAATCAAGTTAAAAATTATTTCATAACACGCTAAAACAATATCGTCTAAAATTGAGTTTTAAATACATTTGACCATTATTTATAGGCGTTACCGTGATAAAATTGTCTTTTTAGCCATTTCCAACATGCATGTCGAATAGGAAACGATTTGAATTTTTTTGAAATTTTCATGTCAAAATGGCTCATTTCAATAGGTGATGCATTCGAAACCAACACATTTTGAGTTGAAAATTGAAATTTTTTAAATGGGCTGATAACTGACGTGTACGTTGGAAATGACTACAAATTGAGGGTGCATGATGTTAAGACCTTCGAATAAAAGCCAAATCAAGTTAAAAAATATTTCATAACACGCTAAAACAATATCGTCTAAAATTGATTTTTAAATACATTTGACCATTATTTATAGGCGTTACCATGTTAAAACTTGACTTTTTAGCCATTTTCCAACATGCATGTCGAATAGTAAATAATTTGATTTTTTTTGAAATTTTCATGTCAAAATGGCTCATTTCAATAGGCGTTGCATTCGAAACCGACATATTTTGAGTTGAAAATTGAAGTTTTTTAAACGGGATGATAACTGACGTGGACATTGGAAATGACTAAGAATTGAGGGTTCACCATGTTAAGACCTTCGAATAAAAGCCAAATCAAGTTAAAAAATATTTCATAACACGCAAAAAAAATATCGTCTAAAATTGTTTTTTAAATACATTTGAACATTATTTATAGGGGTTACGATGATAAAACTTGTCTTTTTAGCCTTTTCCAACATCCATGTTGAATATTAGTTGATTTGAAAATTTTTGAAATTTTCATGTCAAAATGGCTCATTTCAATAAGTGCATTCGAAACCGAAAAACTTTGAGTTGAAAATTGAAATTTTTTAAATGGGCCGATATCGACGTGCATGTTGGGAATGACTAAAAGTTGAGGTTCCACCATGTTAAGCCCTTCAAATAATAGCCAAATCAAGTTCAAAATTATTTCATAACACGCTAAAACAATATCGTCTAAAATTGAGTTTTAAATACATTTAACCATTATTTATAGGCGTTACCATGAGAAAACTTGTCTTTTTAGCCATTTCCAACATGCATGTCGAATAGGAAACGATTTGAATTTTTTTGAAATTTTCATGTCAAAATGGCTCATTTCAATAGGTGTTGCATTCGAAACCGACAAATTTTGAGTTGAAAATTGAAATTTTTTAAATGGGCTGATAACTGACGTGTACGTTTGAAATGACTACAAATTGAGGGTTCACGATGTTAAGACCTTCGAATAAAAGCCAAATCAAGTTAAAAATTATTTCATAACACGCTAAAACAATATCGTCTAAAATTGAGTTTTAAATACATTTGACCATTATTTATAGGCGTTACCATGATAAAACTTGTCTTTTTAGCCATTTCTAACATGCATGTCGAATAGGAAACGATTTGAATTTTTTTGAAATTTTCATGTCAAAATGGCTCATTTCAATAGGTGATGCATTCGAAACCGACATATTTTGAGTTGAAAATTGAAGTTTTTTAAACGGGATGATAATCGACGTGGACATTGGAAATGACTAAGAATTGAGGGTTCACCATGTTAAGACCTTCGAATAAAAGCCAAATCAAGTTAAAAAATATTTCATAACACGCTAAAACAATATCGTCTAAAATTGATTTTTAAATACATTTGACCATTATTTATAGGCATTACCATGATAAAACTTGTCTTTTTAGCCATTTCCAACATGCATGTCGAATAGTAAATGATTTGAATTTTTTTGAAATTTTAATGTCAAAATGGCTCATTTCAATAGGCGTTGCATTCGAAATCGACATATTTTGAGTTGAAAATTGAAGTTCTTTAAATGGGATGATAACTGACGTGGACGTTGGGAATGACTAAGAATTGAGGGTTCACCATGTTAAGACCTTCGAATAAAAGCCAAATCAAGTTAAAAAATATTTCATAACACGTAGAAACAATATCGTCTAAAATTGTTTTTAAATACATTTGAACATTATTTATAAGGGTTACGACGATAAAACTTGTCTTTTTAGCCTTTTCCAACATCCATGTTGAATATTAGTTGATTTGAAAAATATTGAAATTTTCATGTCAAAATGGCTCATTTCAATAAGTGGATTCGAAACCGAAAAACTTTGAGTTGAAAATTGAAATTTTTTAAATGGGCTGATATTTGACGTGGATGTTGGGAATGACTAAAAGTTGAGGTTCCACCATGTTAAGCCCTTCAAATAATAGGCAAATCAAGTTAAAAATTATTTCATAACACGCTAAAACAATATCGTCTAAAATTGAGTTTTAAATACATTTGACCATTATTTATAGGCGTTACCGTGATAAAATTGTCTTTTTAGCCATTTCCAACATGCATGTCGAATAGGAAACGATTTGAATTTTTTTGAAATTTTCACGTCAAAATGGCTCATTTCAATAGGTGATGCATTCGAAACCAACACATTTTGAGTTGAAAATTGAAATTTTTTAAATGGGCTGATAACTGACGTGTACGTTGGAAATGACTACAAATTGAGGGTGCATGATGTTAAGACCTTCGAATAAAAGCCAAATCAAGTTAAAAAATATTTCATAACACGCTAAAACAATATCGTCTAAAATTGATTTTTAAATACATTTGACCATTATTTATAGGCGTTACCATGTTAAAACTTGACTTTTTAGCCATTTTCCAACATGCATGTCGAATAGTAAATGAGTTGATTTTTTTTTGAAATTTTCATGTCAAAATGGCTCATTTCAATAGGCGTTGCATTCGAAACCGACATATTTTGAGTTGAAAATTGAAGTTTTTTAAACGGGATGATAACTGACGTGGACATTGGAAATGACTAAGAATTGAGGGTTCACCATGTTAAGACCTTCGAATAAAAGCCAAATCAAGTTAAAAAATATTTCATAACACGCAAAAAAATATCGTCTAAAATTGTTTTTTAAATACATTTGACCATTATTTATAGGCGTTACCATGATAAAACTTGTCTTTTTAGCCATTTCTAACATGCATGTCGAATAGGAAACGATTTGAATTTTTTTGAAATTTTCATGTCAAAATGGCTCATTTCAATAGGTGATGCATTCGAAACCGACATATTTTGAGTTGAAAATTGAAGTTTTTTAAACGGGATGATAACTGACGTGGACATTGGAAATGACTAAGAATTGAGGGTTCACCATGTTAAGACCTTCGAATAAAAGCCAAATCAAGTTAAAAAATATTTCATAACACGCTAAAACAATATCGTCTAAAATTGATTTTTAAATACATTTGACCATTATTTATAGGCCTTACCATGATAAAACTTGACTTTTTAGCCATTTTCCAACATGCATGTCGAATAGTAAATGATTTGATTTTTTTTTTGAAATTTTCATGTCAAAATGGCTCATTTCAATAGGCGTTGCATTCGAAACCAACATATTTTGAGTTGAAAATTGAAGTTTTTTAAACGGGATGATAACTGACGTGGACATTGGAAATGACTTAGAATTGAGGGTTCACCATGTTAAGACCTTCGAAGAAAAGCCAAATCAAGTTAAAAAATATTTCATAACACGCAAAAAAAATATCGTCTAAAATTGTTTTTTAAATACATTTGAACATTATTTATAGGGGTTACGATGATAAAACTTGTCTTTTTAGCCTTTTCCAACATCCATGTTGAATATTAGTTGATTTGAAAATTTTTGAAATTTTCATGTCAAAATGGCTCATTTCAATAAGTGCATTCGAAACCGAAAATCTTTGAGTTCAAAATTGAAATTTTTCAAATGGGCTGATAACTGACCTGTACGTTGGAAATGTCTAAAAGTTGAGGTTCCACCATGTTAAACCCTTCAAATAATAGCCAAATCAAGTTAAAAATTATTTCATAACACGCTAAAACAATATCGTCTAAAATTGATTTTTAAATACATTTTACCATTATTTATAGGCGTTACCATTATAAAACATGACTTTTTAGCCATTTCCAACATGCATACTGAATATTAATTGATAAGAAATTTTTTGAAATTTTAATGTCAAAATGGTTCATTTCAATAGGTGTTGCATTCGAAACCGACAAATTTTGAGTTGAAAATAGAAAATTTTTAAATGGGCTGATAACTGACGGCTACGTTGGAAATTACTAAAAATTGAGGGTTCACCATGTTAAGAACTTTGAATAATAGCCAAATCAAGTTAAAAACTAATTCATAACACGCTAAAACAATATCGTCTAAAATTGATTTTTAAATACATTTGACCATTATTTATAGAGGTTACGATGATGAAACTTGTCTTTTTAGCCATTTCTAACATGCATGTCGAATAGTAATCGATTTGAAATTTTTTGAAATTTTCATGTTAAAATGGCACATTTCAATAGGTGTTGCATTCCAAACCAACAAATTTTGAGTTGAAAATTGAAGTTTTTTAAATGGGCCGATAAACCGACGTGTACGTTGGAAATGAATAAAAATTGAGAGTTCACCATGTTAAGACCTTCGAATAAAAGCCAAATCAAGTTAAAAAATATTTCATAACACGCTAAAACAATATCGTCTAAAATTGTTTTTAAATACATTTGACCATTATTTATAGGGGTTACGATGATAAAACTTGTCGTTTCAGCCATTTCCAACATGCATGTCGAATAGGAAACGATTTGATTTTTTTTGAAATTTTCATGTCAAAATCGCTCATTTCAATAGGTGTTGCATTCGAAACCGACAAATTTTCAGTTGAAAATTGAAGTTTTTTAAATGGGCTGATATCTGACGTGCATGTTGGGAATGACTAAAAGTTGAGGTTCCACCATGTTAAGCCCTTCAAATAATAGCCAAATCAAGTTAAAATTTATTTCATAACACGCTAAAACAATATCGTCTAAAATTGATTTTTAAATACATTTGACCATTATTTATAGGCGTTACCATGATAAAACTTGTCTTCTTAGCCATTTCCAACATGCATGTCGAATAGTAAATGATTTGAATTTTTTTGAAATTTTCATGTCAAAATGGCTCATTTCAATAGGCGTTGCATTCGAAACCGACATATTTTGAGTTGAAAATTGAAGTTTTTTAAATGGGATGATAACTGACGTGGACGTTGGAACTGACTAAGAATTGAGGGTTCACCATGTTAAGACCTTCGAATAATAGCCAAATCAAGTTAAAAAATATTTCATAACACGCAGAAACAATATCGTCTAAAATTGTTTTTTAAATACATTTAAACATTATTTATAGGGGTTACGATGATAAAACTTGTCTTTTTAGCCTTTTCCAACATCCATGTTGAATATTAGTTGATTTGAAAATTTTTGAAATTTTCATGTCAAAATGGCTCATTTCAATAAGTGCATTCGAAACCGAAAAACTTTGAGTTGAAAATTGAAATTTTTTAAATGGGCTGATATCTGACGTGCATGTTGGGAATGACTAAAAGTTGAGGTTCCACCATGTTAAGCCCTTCAAATAATAGCCAAATCAAGTTCAAAATTATTTCATAACACGCTAAAACAATATCGTCTAAAATTGAGTTTTAAATACATTTAACCATTATTTATAGGCGTTACCATGATAAAACTTGTCTTTTTAGCCATTTCCAACATGCATGTCGAATAGGAAACGATTTGAATTTTTTTGAAATTTTCATGTCAAAATGGCTCATTTCAATAGGTGTTGCATTCGAAACCGACAAATTTTGAGTTGAAAATTGAAATTTTTTAAATGGGCCGATAATCGACGTGTACGTTTGAAATGACTACAAATTGAGGGTTCACGATGTTAAGACCTTCGAATAAAAGCCAAATCAAGTTAAAAATTATTTCATAACACGCTAAAACAATATCGTCTAAAATTGAGTTTTAAATACATTTGACCATTATTTATAGGCGTTACCATGATAAAACTTGTCTTTTTAGCCATTTCTAACATGCATGTCGAATAGGAAACGATTTGAATTTTTTTGAAATTTTCATGTCAAAATGGCTCATTTCAATAGGTGATGCATTCGAAACCGACATATTTTGAGTTGAAAATTGAAGTTTTTTAAACGGGATGATAATCGACGTGGACATTGGAAATGACTAAGAATTGAGGGTTCACCATGTTAAGACCTTCGAATAAAAGCCAAATCAAGTTAAAAAATATTTCATAACACGCTAAAACAATATCGTCTAAAATTGATTTTTAAATACATTTGACCATTATTTATAGGCATTACCATGATAAAACTTGTCTTTTTAGCCATTTCCAACATGCATGTCGAATAGTAAATGATTTGAATTTTTTTGAAATTTTAATGTCAAAATGGCTCATTTCAATAGGCGTTGCATTCGAAATCGACATATTTTGAGTTGAAAATTGAAGTTTTTTAAATGGGATGATAACTGACGTGGACGTTGGGAATGACTAAGAATTGAGGGTTCACCATGTTAAGACCTTCGAATAAAAGCCAAATCAAGTTAAAAAATATTTCATAACACGTAGAAACAATATCGTCTAAAATTGTTTTTAAATACATTTGAACATTATTTATAAGGGTTACGACGATAAAACTTGTCTTTTTAGCCTTTTCCAACATCCATGTTGAATATTAGTTGATTTGAAAAATATTGAAATTTTCATGTCAAAATGGCTCATTTCAATAAGTGGATTCGAAACCGAAAAACTTTGAGTTGAAAATTGAAATTTTTTAAATGGGCTGATATTTGACGTGGATGTTGGGAATGACTAAAAGTTGAGGTTCCACCATGTTAAGCCCTTCAAATAATAGGCAAATCAAGTTAAAAATTATTTCATAACACGCTAAAACAATATCGTCTAAAATTGAGTTTTAAATACATTTGACCATTATTTATAGGCGTTACCGTGATAAAATTGTCTTTTTAGCCATTTCCAACATGCATGTCGAATAGGAAACGATTTGAATTTTTTTGAAATTTTCACGTCAAAATGGCTCATTTCAATAGGTGATGCATTCGAAACCAACACATTTTGAGTTGAAAATTGAAATTTTTTAAATGGGCTGATAACTGACGTGTACGTTGGAAATGACAACAAATTGAGGGTGCATGATGTTAAGACCTTCGAATAAAAGCCAAATCAAGTTAAAAAATATTTCATAACACGCTAAAACAATATCGTCTAAAATTGATTTTTAAATACATTTGACCATTATTTATAGGCGTTACCATGTTAAAACTTGACTTTTTAGCCATTTTCCAACATGCATGTCGAATAGTAAATGATTTGATTTTTTTTGAAATTTTCATGTCAAAATGGCTCATTTCAATAGGTGATGCATTCGAAACCGACATATTTTGAGTTGAAAATTGAAGTTTTTTAAACGGGATGATAACTGACGTGGACATTGGAAATGACTAAGAATTGAGGGTTCACCATGTTAAGACCTTCGAATAAAAGCCAAATCAAGTTAAAAAATATTTCATAACACGCTAAAACAATATCGTCTAAAATTGATTTTTAAATACATTTGACCATTATTTATAGGCATTACCATGATAAAACTTGTCTTTTTAGCCATTTCCAACATGCATGTCGAATAGTAAATGATTTGAATTTTTTTGAAATTTTAATGTCAAAATGGCTCATTTCAATAGGCGTTGCATTCGAAATCGACATATTTTGAGTTGAAAATTGAAGTTTTTTAAATGGGATGATAATCGACGTGGACGTTGGGAATGACTAAGAATTGAGGGTTCACCATGTTAAGACCTTCGAATAAAAGCCAAATCAAGTTAAAAAATATTTCATAACACGTAGAAACAATATCGTCTAAAATTGTTTTTAAATACATTTGAACATTATTTATAAGGGTTACGACGATAAAACTTGTCTTTTTAGCCTTTTCCAACATCCATGTTGAATATTAGTTGATTTGAAAAATATTGAAATTTTCATGTCAAAATGGCTCATTTCAATAAGTGGATTCGAAACCGAAAAACTTTGAGTTGAAAATTGAAATTTTTTAAATGGGCTGATATTTGACGTGGATGTTGGGAATGACTAAAAGTTGAGGTTCCACCATGTTAAGCCCTTCAAATAATAGGCAAATCAAGTTAAAAATTATTTCATAACACGCTAAAACAATATCGTCTAAAATTGAGTTTTAAATACATTTGACCATTATTTATAGGCGTTACCGTGATAAAATTGTCTTTTTAGCCATTTCCAACATGCATGTCGAATAGGAAACGATTTGAATTTTTTTGAAATTTTCACGTCAAAATGGCTCATTTCAATAGGTGATGCATTCGAAACCAACACATTTTGAGTTGAAAATTGAAATTTTTTAAATGGGCTGATAACTGACGTGTACGTTGGAAATGACAACAAATTGAGGGTGCATGATGTTAAGACCTTCGAATAAAAGCCAAATCAAGTTAAAAAATATTTCATAACACGCTAAAACAATATCGTCTAAAATTGATTTTTAAATACATTTGACCATTATTTATAGGCGTTACCATGTTAAAACTTGACTTTTTAGCCATTTTCCAACATGCATGTCGAATAGTAAATGATTTGATTTTTTTTGAAATTTTCATGTCAAAATGGCTCATTTCAATAGGCGTTGCATTCGAAACCGACATATTTTGAGTTGAAAATTGAAGTTTTTTAAACGGGATGATAACTGACGTGGACATTGGAAATGACTAAGAATTGAGGGTTCACCATGTTAAGACCTTCGAATAAAAGCCAAATCAAGTTAAAAAATATTTCATAACACGCAAAAAAAATATCGTCTAAAATTGTTTTTTAAATACATTTGACCATTATTTATAGGCGTTACCATGATAAAACTTGTCTTTTTAGCCATTTCTAACATGCATGTCGAATAGGAAACGATTTGAATTTTTTTGAAATTTTCATGTCAAAATGGCTCATTTCAATAGGTGATGCATTCGAAACCGACATATTTTGAGTTGAAAATTGAAGTTTTTTAAACGGGATGATAGCGACGTGGACATTGGAAATGACTAAGAATTGAGGGTTCACCATGTTAAGACCTTCGAATAAAAGCCAAATCAAGTTAAAAAATATTTCATAACACGCTAAAACAATATCGTCTAAAATTGATTTTTAAATACATTTGACCATTATTTATAGGCCTTACCATGATAAAACTTGACTTTTTAGCCATTTTCCAACATGCATGTCGAATAGTAAATGATTTGATTTTTTTTGAAATTTTCATGTCAAAATGGCTCATTTCAATAGGCGTTGCATTCGAAACCAACATATTTTGAGTTGAAAATTGAAGTTTTTTAAACGGGATGATAACTGACGTGGACATTGGAAATGACTTAGAATTGAGGGTTCACCATGTTAAGACCTTCGAAGAAAAGCCAAATCAAGTTAAAAAATATTTCATAACACGCAAAAAAAATATCGTCTAAAATTGTTTTTTAAATACATTTGAACATTATTTATAGGGGTTACGATGATAAAACTTGTCTTTTTAGCCTTTTCCAACATCCATGTTGAATATTAGTTGATTTGAAAATTTTTGAAATTTTCATGTCAAAATGGCTCATTTCAATAAGTGCATTCGAAACCGAAAATCTTTGAGTTCAAAATTGAAATTTTTCAAATGGGCCGATAACCGACTTCGTACGTTGGAAATGTCTAAAAGTTGAGGTTCCACCATGTTAAACCCTTTAAATAATAGCCAAATCAAGTTAAAAATTATTTCATAACACGCTAAAACAATATCGTCTAAAATTGATTTTTAAATACATTTTACCATTATTTATAGGCGTTACCATTATAAAACATGACTTTTTAGCCATTTCCAACATGCATACTGAATATTAATTGATAAGAAATTTTTTGAAATTTTAATGTCAAAATGGTTCATTTCAATAGGTGTTGCATTCGAAACCGACAAATTTTGAGTTGAAAATAGAAAATTTTTAAATGGGCCGATAACGACGGCTACGTTGGAAATTACTAAAAATTGAGGGTTCACCATGTTAAGACCTTTGAATAATAGCCAAATCAAGTTAAAAACTAATTCATAACACGCTAAAACAATATCGTCTAAAATTGATTTTTAAATACATTTGACCATTATTTATAGAGGTTACGATGATGAAACTTGTCTTTTTAGCCATTTCTAACATGCATGTCGAATAGTAATCGATTTGAAATTTTTTGAAATTTTCATGTTAAAATGGCACATTTCAATAGGTGTTGCATTCCAAACCAACAAATTTTGAGTTGAAAATTGAAGTTTTTTAAATGGGGCGATAACCGACGTGTACGTTGGAAATGAATAAAAATTGAGAGTTCACCATGTTAAGACCTTCGAATAAAAGCCAAATCAAGTTAAAAAATATTTCATAACACGCTAAAACAATATCGTCTAAAATTGTTTTTAAATACATTTGACCATTATTTATAGGGGTTACGATGATAAAACTTGTCGTTTCAGCCATTTCCAACATGCATGTCGAATAGGAAACGATTTGATTTTTTTTGAAATTTTCATGTCAAAATCGCTCATTTCAATAGGTGTTGCATTCGAAACCGACAAATGTTCAGTTGAAAATTGAAGTTTTTTAAATGGGCCGATATCGACGTGCATGTTGGGAATGACTAAAAGTTGAGGTTCCACCATGTTAAGCCCTTCAAATAATAGCCAAATCAAGTTAAAAATTATTTCATAACACGCTAAAACAATATCGTCTAAAATTGATTTTTAAATACATTTGACCATTATTTATAGGCCTTACCATGATAAAACTTGACTTTTTAGCCATTTTCCAACATGCATGTCGAATAGTAAATGATTTGATTTTTTTTGAAATTTTCATGTCAAAATGGCTCATTTCAATAGGCGTTGCATTCGAAACCAACATATTTTGAGTTGAAAATTGAAGTTTTTTAAACGGGATGATAACTGACGTGGACATTGGAAATGACTTAGAATTGAGGGTTCACCATGTTAAGACCTTCGAAGAAAAGCCAAATCAAGTTAAAAAATATTTCATAACACGCAAAAAAAATATCGTCTAAAATTGTTTTTTAAATACATTTGAACATTATTTATAGGGGTTACGATGATAAAACTTGTCTTTTTAGCCTTTTCCAACATCCATGTTGAATATTAGTTGATTTGAAAATTTTTGAAATTTTCATGTCAAAATGGCTCATTTCAATAGGCGTTGCATTCGAAACCAACATATTTTGAGTTGAAAATTGAAGTTTTTTAAACGGGATGATAACTGACGTGGACATTGGAAATGACTTAGAATTGAGGGTTCACCATGTTAAGACCTTCGAAGAAAAGCCAAATCAAGTTAAAAAATATTTCATAACACGCAAAAAAAATATCGTCTAAAATTGTTTTTTAAATACATTTGAACATTATTTATAGGGGTTACGATGATAAAACTTGTCTTTTTAGCCTTTTCCAACATCCATGTTGAATATTAGTTGATTTGAAAATTTTTGAAATTTTCATGTCAAAATGGCTCATTTCAATAAGTGCATTCGAAACCGAAAATCTTTGAGTTCAAAATTGAAATTTTTCAAATGGGCTGATAACTGACCTGTACGTTGGAAATGTCTAAAAGTTGAGGTTCCACCATGTTAAACCCTTTAAATAATAGCCAAATCAAGTTAAAAATTATTTCATAACACGCTAAAACAATATCGTCTAAAATTGATTTTTAAATACATTTTACCATTATTTATAGGCGTTACCATTATAAAACATGACTTTTTAGCCATTTCCAACATGCATACTGAATATTAATTGATAAGAAATTTTTTGAAATTTTAATGTCAAAATGGTTCATTTCAATAGGTGTTGCATTCGAAACCGACAAATTTTGAGTTGAAAATAGAAAATTTTTAAATGGGCTGATAACTGACGGCTACGTTGGAAATTACTAAAAATTGAGGGTTCACCATGTTAAGACCTTTGAATAATAGCCAAATCAAGTTAAAAACTAATTCATAACACGCTAAAACAATATCGTCTAAAATTGATTTTTAAATACATTTGACCATTATTTATAGAGGTTACGATGATGAAACTTGTCTTTTTAGCCATTTCTAACATGCATGTCGAATAGTAATCGATTTGAAATTTTTTGAAATTTTCATGTTAAAATGGCACATTTCAATAGGTGTTGCATTCCAAACCAACAAATTTTGAGTTGAAAATTGAAGTTTTTTAAATGGGCTGATAACTGACGTGTACGTTGGAAATGAATAAAAATTGAGAGTTCACCATGTTAAGACCTTCGAATAAAAGCCAAATCAAGTTAAAAAATATTTCATAACACGCTAAAACAATATCGTCTAAAATTGTTTTTAAATACATTTGACCATTATTTATAGGGGTTACGATGATAAAACTTGTCGTTTCAGCCATTTCCAACATGCATGTCGAATAGGAAACGATTTGATTTTTTTTGAAATTTTCATGTCAAAATCGCTCATTTCAATAGGTGTTGCATTCGAAACCGACAAATTTTCGGTTGAAAATTGAAGTTTTTTAAATGGGCTGATATCTGACGTGCATGTTGGGAATGACTAAAAGTTGAGGTTCCACCATGTTAAGCCCTTCAAATAATAACCAAATCAAGTTAAAAATTATTTCATAACACGCTAAAACAATATCGTCTAAAATTGATTTTTAAATACATTTGACCATTATTTATAGGCGTTACCATGATAAAACTTGTCTTCTTAGCCATTTCCAACATGCATGTCGAATAGTAAATGATTTGAATTTTTTTGAAATTTTCATGTCAAAATGGCTCATTTCAATAGGCGTTGCATTCGAAACCGACATATTTTGAGTTGAAAATTGAAGTTTTTTAAATGGGATGATAACTGACGTGGACGTTGGAACTGACTAAGAATTGAGGGTTCACCATGTTAAGACCTTCGAATAATAGCCAAATCAAGTTAAAAAATATTTCATAACACGCAGAAACAATATCGTCTAAAATTGTTTTTTAAATACATTTGAACATTATTTATAAGGGTTACGATGATAAAACTTGTCTTTTTAGCCTTTTCCAACATCCATGTTGAATATTAGTTGATTTGAAAAATTTTGAAATTTTCATGTCAAAATGGCTCATTTCAATAAGTGCATTCGAAACCGAAAAACTTTGAGTTGAAAATTGAAATTTTTCAAATGGGCTGATAACTGACCTGTACGTTGGAAATGACTAAAAGTTGAGGTTCCACCATGTTAAACCCTTCAAATAATAGCCAAATCAAGTTAAAAATTATTTCATAACACGCTAAAACAATATCGTCTAAAATTGATTTTTAAATACATTTTACCATTATTTATAGGCGTTACCATTATAAAACATGACTTTTTAGCCATTTCCAACATGCATACTGAATATTAATTGATTAGAAATTTTTTGAAATTTTAATGTCAAAATGGTTCATTTCAATAGGTGTTGCATTCGAAACCGACAAATTTTGAGTTGAAAATAGAAAATTTTTAAATGGGGTGATAAATCGACGGGTACGTTGGAAATTACTAAAAATTGAGGGTTCACCATGTTAAGACCTTTGAATAATAGCCAAATCAAGTTAAAAACTAATTCATAACACGCTAAAACAATATCGTCTAAAATTGATTTTTAAATACATTTGACCATTATTTATAGAGGTTACGATGATGAAACTTGTCTTTTTAGCCATTTCTAACATGCATGTCGAATAGTAATCGATTTGAAATGTTTTGAAATTTTCATGTTAAAATGGCACATTTCAATAGGTGTTGCATTCCAAACCAACAAATTTTGAGTTGAAAATTGAAGTTTTTTCAATGGGCCGATAACGACGTGTACGTTGGAAATGAACAAAAATTGAGAGTTCACCATGTTAAGACCTTCGAATAAAAGCCAAATCAAGTTAAAAAATATTTCATAACACGCTAAAACAATATCGTCTAAAATTGTTTTTAAATACATTTGACCATTATTTATAGGGGTTACGATGATAAAACTTGTCGTTTCAGCCATTTCCAACATGCATGTCGAATAGGAAACGATTTGACTTTTTTTGAAATTTTCATGTCAAAATCGCTCATTTCAATAGGTGTTGCATTCGAAACCGACAAATTTTCAGTTGAAAATTGAAGTTTTTTAAATGGGCTGATATCTGACGTGCATGTTGGGAATGACTAAAAGTTGAGGTTCCACCATGTTAAGCCCTTCAAATAATAGCCAAATCAAGTTAAAAATTATTTCATAACACGCTAAAACAATATCGTCTAAAATTGATTTTTAAATTCATTTGACCATTATTTATAGGCGTTACCATGATAAAACTTGTCTTCTTAGCCATTTCCAACATGCATGTCGAATAGTAAATGATTTGAATTTTTTTGAAATTTTCATGTCAAAATGGCTCATTTCAATAGGCGTTGCATTCGAAACCGACATATTTTGAGTTGAAAATTGAAGTTTTTTAAATGGGATGATAATCGACGTGGACGTTGGAACTGACTAAGAATTGAGGGTTCACCATGTTAAGACCTTCGAATAATAGCCAAATCAAGTTAAAAAATATTTCATAACACGCAGAAACAATATCGTCTAAAATTGTTTTTTAAATACATTTGAACATTATTTATAAGGGTTACGATGATAAAACTTGTCTTTTTAGCCTTTTCCAACATCCATGTTGAATATTAGTTGATTTGAAAAATTTTGAAATTTTCATGTCAAAATGGCTCATTTCAATAAGTGCATTCGAAACCGAAAAACTTTGAGTTGAAAATTGAAATTTTTCAAATGGGCCGATAAGCGACACGTACGTTGGAAATGACTAAAAGTTGAGGTTCCACCATGTTAAACCCTTCAAATAATAGCCAAATCAAGTTAAAAATTATTTCATAACACGCTAAAACAATATCGTCTAAAATTGATTTTTAAATACATTTTACCATTATTTATAGGCGTTACCATTATAAAACATGACTTTTTAGCCATTTCCAACATGCATACTGAATATTAATTGATTAGAAATTTTTTGAAATTTTAATGTCAAAATGGTTCATTTCAATAGGTGTTGCATTCGAAACCGACAAATTTTGAGTTGAAAATAGAAAATTTTTAAATGGGGCGATAACTGACGGGTACGTTGGAAATTACTAAAAATTGAGGGTTCACCATGTTAAGACCTTTGAATAATAGCCAAATCAAGTTAAAAACTAATTCATAACACGCTAAAACAATATCGTCTAAAATTGATTTTTAAATACATTTGACCATTATTTATAGAGGTTACGATGATGAAACTTGTCTTTTTAGCCATTTCTAACATGCATGTCGAATAGTAATCGATTTGAAATGTTTTGAAATTTTCATGTTAAAATGGCACATTTCAATAGGTGTTGCATTCCAAACCAACAAATTTTGAGTTGAAAATTGAAGTTTTTTCAATGGGCTGATAACTGACGTGTACGTTGGAAATGAACAAAAATTGAGAGTTCACCATGTTAAGACCTTCGAATAAAAGCCAAATCAAGTTAAAAAATATTTCATAACACGCTAAAACAATATCGTCTAAAATTGTTTTTAAATACATTTGACCATTATTTATAGGGGTTACGATGATAAAACTTGTCGTTTCGACCATTTCCAACATGCATGTCGAATAGGAAACGATTTGACTTTTTTTTGAAATTTTCATGTCAAAATCGCTCATTTCAATAGGTGTTGCATTCGAAACCGACAAATTTTCGGTTGAAAATTGAAGTTTTTTAAATGGGCTGATATCGACGTGCATGTTGGGAATGACTAAAAGTTGAGGTTCCACCATGTTAAGCCCTTCAAATAATAGCCAAATCAAGTTAAAAATTATTTCATAACACGCTAAAACAATATCGTCTAAAATTGATTTTTAAATTCATTTGACCATTATTTATAGGCGTTACCATGATAAAACTTGTCTTCTTAGCCATTTCCAACATGCATGTCGAATAGTAAATGATTTGAATTTTTTTGAAATTTTCATGTCAAAATGGCTCATTTCAATAGGCGTTGCATTCGAAACCGACATATTTTGAGTTGAAAATTGAAGTTTTTTAAATGGGATGATAGCGACGTGGACGTTGGAACTGACTAAGAATTGAGGGTTCACCATGTTAAGACCTTCGAATAATAGCCAAATCAAGTTAAAAAATATTTCATAACACGCAGAAACAATATCGTCTAAAATTGTTTTTTAAATACATTTGAACATTATTTATAAGGGTTACGATGATAAAACTTGTCTTTTTAGCCTTTTCCAACATCCATGTTGAATATTAGTTGATTTGAAAAATTTTGAAATTTTCATGTCAAAATGGCTCATTTCAATAAGTGCATTCGAAACCGAAAAACTTTGAGTTGAAAATTGAAATTTTTTAAATGGGCTGATAACTGACCTGTACGTTGGAAATGACTAAAAGTTGAGGTTCCACCATGTTAAACCCTTCAAATAATAGCCAAATCAAGGTAAAAATTATTTCATAACACGCTAAAACAATATCGTCTAAAATTGATTTTTAAATACATTTTACCATTATTTATAGGCGTTACCATTATAAAACATGACTTTTTAGCCATTTCCAACATGCATACTGAATATTAATTGATTAGAAATTTTTTGAAATTTTAATGTCAAAATGGTTCATTTCAATAGGTGTTGCATTCGAAACCGACAAATTTTGAGTTGAAAATAGAAAATTTTTAAATGGGCTGATAACTGACGGGTACGTTGGAAATTACTAAAAATTGAGGGTTCACCATGTTAAGACCTTTGAATAATAGCCAAATCAAGTTAAAAACTAATTCATAACACGCTAAAACAATATCGTCTAAAATTGATTTTTAAATACATTTGACCATTATTTATAGAGGTTACGATGATGAAACTTGTCTTTTTAGCCATTTCTAACATGCATGTCGAATAGTAATCGATTTGAAATGTTTTGAAATTTTCATGTTAAAATGGCACATTTCAATAGGTGTTGCATTCCAAACCAACAAATTTTGAGTTGAAAATTGAACTTTTTTAAATGGGCTGATAACTGACGTGTACGTTGGAAATGAACAAAAATTGAGAGTTCACCATGTTAAGACCTTCGAATAAAAGCCAAATCAAGTTAAAAAATATTTCATAACACGCTAAAACAATATCGTCTAAAATTGTTTTTAAATACATTTGACCATTATTTATAGGGGTTACGATGATAAAACTTGTCGTTTCGGCCATTTCCAACATGCATGTCGAATAGGAAACGATTTGATTTTTTTTGAAATTTTCATGTCAAAATCGCTCATTTCAATAGGTGTTGCATTCGAAACCGACAAATTTTCGGTTGAAAATTGAAGTTTTTTAAATGGGCTGATATCTGACGTGCATGTTGGGAATGACTAAAAGTTGAGGTTCCACCATGTTAAGCCTTTCAAATAATAGCCAAATCAAGTTAAAAATTATTTCATAACACGCTAAAACAATATCGTCTAAAATTGATTTTTAAATACATTTGACCATTATTTATAGGCGTTACCATGATAAAACTTGTCTTCTTAGCCATTTCCAACATGCATGTCGAATAGTAAATGATTTGAATTTTTTTGAAATTTTCATGTCAAAATGGCTCATTTCAATAGGCGTTGCATTCGAAACCGACATATTTTGAGTTGAAAATTGAAGTTTTTTAAATGGGATGATAATCGACGTGGACGTTGGAACCGACTAAGAATTGAGGGTTCACCATGTTAAGACCTTCGAATAATAGCCAAATCAAGTTAAAAAATATTTCATAACACGCGAAAACAATATCGTCTAAAATTGTTTTTTAAATACATTTGAACATTATTTATAAGGGTTACGATGATAAAACTTGTCTTTTTAGCCTTTTCCAACATCCATGTTGAATATTAGTTGATTTGAAAAATTTTGAAATTTTCATGTCAAAATGGCTCATTTCAATAAGTGCATTCGAAACCGAAAAACTTTGAGTTGAAAATTGAAATTTTTTAAATGGGCTGATAACTGACCTGTACGTTGGAAATGACTAAAAGTTGAGGTTCCACCATGTTAAACCCTTCAAATAATAGCCAAATCAAGTTAAAAATTATTTCATAACACGCTAAAACAATATCGTCTAAAATTGATTTTTAAATACATTTTACCATTATTTATAGGCGTTACCATTATAAAACATGACTTTTTAGCCATTTCCAACATGCATACTGAATATTAATTGATTAGAAATTTTTTGAAATTTTAATGTCAAAATGGTTCATTTCAATAGGTGTTGCATTCGAAACCGACAAATTTTGAGTTGAAAATAGAAAATTTTTAAATGGGCTGATAACTGACGGGTACGTTGGAAATTACTAAAAATTGAGGGTTCACCATGTTAAGACCTTTGAATAATAGCCAAATCAAGTTAAAAACTAATTCATAACACGCTAAAACAATATCGTCTAAAATTGATTTTTAAATACATTTGACCATTATTTATAGAGGTTACGATGATGAAACTTGTCTTTTTAGCCATTTCTAACATGCATGTCGAATAGTAATCGATTTGAAATGTTTTGAAATTTTCATGTTAAAATGGCACATTTCAATAGGTGTTGCATTCCAAACCAACAAATTTTGAGTTGAAAATTGAAGTTTTTTAAATGGGCTGATAACTGACGTGTACGTTGGAAATGAACAAAAATTGAGAGTTCACCATGTTAAGACCTTCGAATAAAAGCCAAATCAAGTTAAAAAATATTTCATAACACGCTAAAACAATATCGTCTAAAATTGTTTTTTAAATACATTTGACCATTATTTATAGGGGTTACGATGATAAAACTTGTCTTTTCAGCCATTTCCAACATGCATGTCGAATAGGAAACGATTTGATTTTTTTTGAAATTTTCATGTCAAAATCGCTCATTTCAATAGGTGTTGCATTCGAAACCGACAAATTTTCAGTTGAAAATTGAAGTTTTTTAAATGGGCCGATATCCGACGTGCATGTTGGGAATGACTAAAAGTTGAGGTTCCACCATGTTAAGCCCTTCAAATAATAGCCAAATCAAGTTAAAAATTATTTCATAACACGCTAAAACAATATCGTCTAAAATTGATTTTTAAATACATTTGACCATTATTTGTAGGCGTTACCATGATAAAACTTGTCTTCTTAGCCATTTCCAACATGCATGTCGAATAGTAAATGATTTGAATTTTTTTGAAATTTTCATGTCAAAATGGCTCATTTCAATAGGCGTTGCATTCGAAACCGACATATTTTGAGTTGAAAATTGAAGTTTTTTAAATGGGATGATAACTGACGTGGACGTTGGAACTGACTAAGAATTGAGGGTTCACCATGTTAAGACCTTCGAATAATAGCCAAATCAAGTTAAAAAATATTTCATAACACGCGAAAAACAATATCGTCTAAAATTGTTTTTTAAATACATTTGAACATTATTTATAAGGGTTACGATGATAAAACTTGTCTTTTTAGCCTTTTCCAACATCCATGTTGAAGATTAGTTGATTTGAAAAATTTTGAAATTTTCATGTCAAAATGGCTCATTTCAATAAGTGCGAAACCGAAAAACTTTGAGTTGAAAATTGAAATTTTTTAAATGGGCTGATAACTGACCTGTACGTTGGAAATGACTAAAAGTTGAGGTTCCACCATGTTAAACCCTTCAAATAATAGCCAAATCAAGTTAAAAATTATTTCATAACACGCTAAAACAATATCGTCTAAAATTGATTTTTAAATACAATTTACCATTATTTATAGGCGTTACCATTATAAAACATGACTTTTTAGCCATTTCCAAAATGCATACTGAATATTAATTGATTAGAAATTTTTTGAAATTTTAATGTCAAAATGGTTCATTTCAATAGGTGTTGCATTCGAAACCGACAAATTTTGAGTTGAAAATAGAAAATTTTTAAATGGGCTGATAACTGACGGGTACGTTGGAAATTACTAAAAATTGAGGGTTCACCATGTTAAGACCTTTGAATAATAGCCAAATCAAGTTAAAAACTAATTCATAACACGCTAAAACAATATCGTCTAAAATTGATTTTTAAATACATTTGACCATTATTTATAGAGGTTACGATGATGAAACTTGTCTTTTTAGCCATTTCTAACATGCATGTCGAATAGTAATCGATTTGAAATGTTTTGAAATTTTCATGTTAAAATGGCACATTTCAATAGGTGTTGCATTCCAAACCAACAAATTTTGAATTGAAAATTGAAGTTTTTTAAATGGGGCGATAACCGACGTGTACGTTGGAAATTAACAAAAATTGAGAGTTCACCATGTTAAGACCTTCGAATAAAAGCCAAATCAAGTTAAAAAATATTTCATAACACGCTAAAACAATATCGTCTAAAATTGTTTTTTAAATACATTTGACCATTATTTATAGGGGTTACGATGATAAAACTTGTCTTTTCAGCCATTTCCAACATGCATGTCGAATAGGAAACGATTTGATTTTTTTTGAAATTTTCATGTCAAGATGGCTCATTTCAATAGGTGTTGCATTCGAAACCGACAAATTTTGAGTTGAAAATTGAAAATTTTTTAATGTCCTGATAATTGACATATACGTTGGAAATGAATAAAAATTGAGGGTTCACGATGTTAAGACCTTCGAATAAAAGCCAAATCAAGTTAAAAAATATTTCATAACACGCTAAAACAATATCATCTAAAATTGATTTTTAAATACATTTGACCATTATTTATAGGGGTTACGATGATAAAACTTGTCTTTTTAGCCATTTCCAACATGCATGTCGAATAGTAATCGATTTGAACTTTTTTGAAATTTTCATGTCAAAATGGCTCATTTCAATAGGTGTTGCATTCGAAACCGACAAATTTTGAGTTGAAAATTGAAAATTTTAAAATGGGCTGATAACTGACGTGTACGTTGGAAATGAATAAAAATTGAGAGTTGACCATGTTAAGACATTTGAATAAAAGCCAAATCAAGTTAAAAAATATTTCATAACACGCTAAAACAATATCGTCTAAAATTGTTTTTTAAATACATTTGACCATTATTTATAGGGGTTACGATGATAAAACTTGTCTTTTTAGCCATTTCCAACATGCATGTCGAATAGTAATCGATTTGATTTTTTTTGAAATTTTCATGTCAAGATGGCTCATTTCAATAGGTGTTGCATTCGAAACCGACAAATTTTGAGTTGAAAATTGAAAATTTTAAAATGGGCTGATAACTGACGTGTACGTTGGAAATGAATAAAAATTGAGAGTTCACCATGTTAAGACATTTGAATAAAAGCCAAATCAAGTTAAAAAATATTTCATAACACGTTAAAACAATATCGTCTAAAATTGTTTTTTAAATTCATTTGACCATTATTTATAGGGGTTACGATGATAAAACTTGTCTTTTTAGCCATTTCCAACATGCATTTCGAATAAGAAAAAATTTGAATTTTTTGGAAATTTTCATGTCAAAATGGCTTATTTCAATAGGTGTTGCATTCGAAACCGACAAATTTTGAGTTGAAAATTGAAAATTTTAAAATGGGCTGATAACTGACATGTACGTTGGAAATGAATAAAAATTGAGGGTTCACCATGTTAAGACCTTCTAATAATAGCCAAATCAAGTTTAAAAAATATTTCATAACACACTAAAATAATATCGTCTAAAATTGTTTTTTAAATACATTTGACCATTATTTATAGGGGTTACGATGATAAAACTTGTCTTTTTAGCCATTTCCAACATCCATGTTGAATATTAGTTGATTTGAAAAATTTTAAAATTTTCATGTCAAAATGGCTCATTTCAATAAGTGTTGCATTCGAAACCGAAAAACTTTGAGTTGAAAATTGAATTTTTTTAAATGGACTAATAACTGACGTGTACGTTGGAAATGATTAAAAGTTGAGGTTCCATCATGTTAAGCCCTTTAAATAATAGCCAAATCAAGTTAAAAATTATTTCATAACACGCTAAAACAATATCGTCTAAAATTTATTATTAAATACATTTGACCATTATTTATAGGGGTTACGATGATAAAACTTGTCTTTTTAGCCATTTCCAACATGCATGTCGAATAGTAATCGATTTGATTTTTTTTGAAATTTTCATGTCAAAATCGCTCATTTCAATAGGTGTTGCATTCGAAACCGACAAATTTTCAGTTGAAAATTGAAGTTTTTTAAATGGGCTGATATCTGACGTGCATGTTGGGAATGACTAAAAGTTGAGGTTCCACCATGTTAAGCCCTTCAAATAATAGCCAAATCAAGTTAAAAATTATTTCATAACACGCTAAAACAATATCGTCTAAAATTGATTTTTAAATACATTTGACCATTATTTGTAGGCGTTACCATGATAAAACTTGTCTTCTTAGCCATTTCCAACATGCATGTCGAATAGTAAATGATTTGAATTTTTTTGAAATTTTCATGTCAAAATGGCTCATTTCAATAGGCGTTGCATTCGAAACCGACATATTTTGAGTTGAAAATTGAAGTTTTTTAAATGGGATGATAATCGACGTGGACGTTGGAACTGACTAAGAATTGAGGGTTCACCATGTTAAGACCTTCGAATAATAGCCAAATCAAGTTAAAAAATATTTCATAACACGCAGAAACAATATCGTCTAAAATTGTTTTTTAAATACATTTGAACATTATTTATAAGGGTTACGATGATAAAACTTGTCTTTTTAGCCTTTTCCAACATCCATGTTGAAGATTAGTTGATTTGAAAAATTTTGAAATTTTCATGTCAAAATGGCTCATTTCAATAAGTGCGAAACCGAAAAACTTTGAGTTGAAAATTGAAATTTTTTAAATGGGCCGATAATCGACATTGTACGTTGGAAATGACTAAAAGTTGAGGTTCCACCATGTTAAACCCTTCAAATAATAGCCAAATCAAGTTAAAAATCATTTCATAACACGCTAAAACAATATCGTCTAAAATTGATTTTTAAATACAATTTACCATTATTTATAGGCGTTACCATTATAAAACATGACTTTTTAGCCATTTCCAAAATGCATACTGAATATTAATTGATTAGAAATTTTTTGAAATTTTAATGTCAAAATGGTTCATTTCAATAGGTGTTGCATTCGAAACCGACAAATTTTGAGTTGAAAATAGAAAATTTTTAAATGGGCTGATAACTGACGGGTACGTTGGAAATTACTAAAAATTGAGGGTTCACCATGTTAAGACCTTTGAATAATAGCCAAATCAAGTTAAAAACTAATTCATAACACGCTAAAACAATATCGTCTAAAATTGATTTTTAAATACATTTGACCATTATTTATAGAGGTTACGATGATGAAACTTGTCTTTTTAGCCATTTCTAACATGCATGTCGAATAGTAATCGATTTGAAATGTTTTGAAATTTTCATGTTAAAATGGCACATTTCAATAGGTGTTGCATTCCAAACCAACAAATTTTGAATTGAAAATTGAAGTTTTTTAAATGGGCTGATAACTGACGTGTACGTTGGAAATTAACAAAAATTGAGAGTTCACCATGTTAAGACCTTCGAATAAAAGCCAAATCAAGTTAAAAAATATTTCATAACACGCTAAAACAATATCGTCTAAAATTGTTTTTTAAATACATTTGACCATTATTTATAGGGGTTACGATGATAAAACTTGTCTTTTCAGCCATTTCCAACATGCATGTCGAATAGGAAACGATTTGATTTTTTTTGAAATTTTCATGTCAAGATGGCTCATTTCAATAGGTGTTGCATTCGAAACCGACAAATTTTGAGTTGAAAATTGAAAATTTTTTAATGTCCTGATAATTGACATATACGTTGGAAATGAATAAAAATTGAGGGTTCACGATGTTAAGACCTTCGAATAAAAGCCAAATCAAGTTAAAAAATATTTCATAACACGCTAAAACAATATCATCTAAAATTGATTTTTAAATACATTTGACCATTATTTATAGGGGTTACGATGATAAAACTTGTCTTTTTAGCCATTTCCAACATGCATGTCGAATAGTAATCGATTTGAACTTTTTTGAAATTTTCATGTCAAAATGGCTCATTTCAATAGGTGTTGCATTCGAAACCGACAAATTTTGAGTTGAAAATTGAAAATTTTAAAATGGGCTGATAACTGACGTGTACGTTGGAAATGAATAAAAATTGAGAGTTGACCATGTTAAGACATTTGAATAAAAGCCAAATCAAGTTAAAAAATATTTCATAACACGCTAAAACAATATCGTCTAAAATTGTTTTTTAAATACATTTGACCATTATTTATAGGGGTTACGATGATAAAACTTGTCTTTTTAGCCATTTCCAACATGCATGTCGAATAGTAATCGATTTGATTTTTTTTGAAATTTTCATGTCAAGATGGCTCATTTCAATAGGTGTTGCATTCGAAACCGACAAATTTTGAGTTGAAAATTGAAAATTTTAAAATGGGCCGATAACTGACGTGTACGTTGGAAATGAATAAAAATTGAGAGTTCACCATGTTAAGACATTTGAATAAAAGCCAAATCAAGTTAAAAAATATTTCATAACACGTTAAAACAATATCGTCTAAAATTGTTTTTTAAATTCATTTGACCATTATTTATAGGGGTTACGATGATAAAACTTGTCTTTTTAGCCATTTCCAACATGCATTTCGAATAAGAAAAAATTTGAATTTTTTGGAAATTTTCATGTCAAAATGGCTTATTTCAATAGGTGTTGCATTCGAAACCGACAAATTTTGAGTTGAAAATTGAAAATTTTAAAATGGGCTGATAACTGACATGTACGTTGGAAATGAATAAAAATTGAGGGTTCACCATGTTAAGACCTTCTAATAATAGCCAAATCAAGTTTAAAAAATATTTCATAACACACTAAAATAATATCGTCTAAAATTGTTTTTTAAATACATTTGACCATTATTTATAGGGGTTACGATGATAAAACTTGTCTTTTTAGCCATTTCCAACATCCATGTTGAATATTAGTTGATTTGAAAAATTTTAAAATTTTCATGTCAAAATGGCTCATTTCAATAAGTGTTGCATTCGAAACCGAAAAACTTTGAGTTGAAAATTGAATTTTTTTAAATGGACTGATAACTGACGTGTACGTTGGAAATGATTAAAAGTTGAGGTTCCACCATGTTAAGCCCTTTAAATAATAGCCAAATCAAGTTAAAAATTATTTCATAACACGCTAAAACAATATCGTCTAAAATTTATTATTAAATACATTTGACCATTATTTATAGGGGTTACGATGATAAAACTTGTCTTTTTAGCCATTTCCAACATGCATGTCGAATAGTAATCGATTTGATTTTTTTTGAAATTTTCATGTCAAAATGGCTCATTTCAATAGGTGTTGCATTCGAAACCGACAAATTTTGAGTTGAAAATTGAAAATTTTAAAATGGGCTGATAACTGACGTGTACGTTGGAAATGAATAAAAATTGAGAGTTGACCATGTTAAGACATTTGAATAAAAGCCAAATCAAGTTAAAAAATATTTCATAACACGCTAAAACAATATCGTCTAAAATTGTTTTTTAAATACATTTGACCATTATTTATAGGGGTTACGATGATAAAACTTGTCTTTTTAGCCATTTCCAACATGCATGTCGAATAGTAATCGATTTGATTTTTTTTGAAATTTTCATGTCAAGATGGCTCATTTCAATAGGTGTTGCATTCGAAACCGACAAATTTTGAGTTGAAAATTGAAAATTTTTTAATGTCCTGATAATTGACATATACGTTGGAAATGAATAAAAATTGAGGGTTCACGATGTTAAGACCTTCGAATAAAAGCCAAATCAAGTTAAAAAATATTTCATAACACGCTAAAACAATATCATCTAAAATTGATTTTTAAATACATTTGACCATTATTTATAGGGGTTACGATGATAAAACTTGTCTTTTTAGCCATTTCCAACATCCATGTTGAATATTAGTTGATTTGAAAAATTTTGAAATTTTCATGTCAAAATGGCTCATTTCAATAAGTGTTGCATTCGAAACCGAAAAACTTTTGAGTTGAAAATTGAATTTTTTTAAATGGATTGATAACTGACGTGTACGTTGGAAATGATTAAAAGTTGAGGTTCCACCATGTTAAGCCCTTTAAATAATAGCCAAATCAAGTTAAAAATTATTTCATAACACGCTAAAACAATATCGTCTAAAATTGATTATTAAATACATTTGACCATTATTTATAGGGGTTACGATGATAAAACTTGTCTTTTTAGCCATTTCCAACATGCATGTCGAATAGTAATCGATTTGATTTTTTTTTGAAATTTTCATGTCAAAATGGCTCATTTCAATAGGTGTTGCATTCGAAACCGACAAATTTTGAGTTGAAAATTGAAAATTTTAAAATGGGGCGATAACTGACGTGTACGTTGGAAATGAATAAAAATTGAGAGTTGACCATGTTAAGACATTTGAATAAAAGCCAAATCAAGTTAAAAAATATTTCATAACACGCTAAAACAATATCGTCTAAAATTGTTTTTTAAATACATTTGACCATTATTTATAGGGGTTACGATGATAAAACTTGTCTTTTTAGCCATTTCCAACATGCATGTCGAATAGTAATCGATTTGATTTTTTTTGAAATTTTCATGTCAAGATGGCTCATTTCAATAGGTGTTGCATTCGAAACCGACAAATTTTGAGTTGAAAATTGAAAATTTTTTAATGTCCTGATAATTGACATATACGTTGGAAATGAATAAAAATTGAGGGTTCACGATGTTAAGACCTTCGAATAAAAGCCAAATCAAGTTAAAAAATATTTCATAACACGCTAAAACAATATCATCTAAAATTGATTTTTAAATACATTTGACCATTATTTATAGGGGTTACGATGATAAAACTTGTCTTTTTAGCCATTTCCAACATCCATGTTGAATATTAGTTGATTTGAAAAATTTTGAAATTTTCATGTCAAAATGGCTCATTTCAATAAGTGTTGCATTCGAAACCGAAAAACTTTTGAGTTGAAAATTGAATTTTTTTAAATGGATTGATAACTGACGTGTACGTTGGAAATGATTAAAAGTTGAGGTTCCACCATGTTAAGCCCTTTAAATAATAGCCAAATCAAGTTAAAAATTATTTCATAACACGCTAAAACAATATCGTCTAAAATTGATTATTAAATACATTTGACCATTATTTATAGGGGTTACGATGATAAAACTTGTCTTTTTAGCCATTTCCAACATGCATGTCGAATAGTAATCGATTTGATTTTTTTTGAAATTTTCATGTCAAAATGGCTCATTTCAATAGGTGTTGCATTCGAAACCGACAAATTTTGAGTTGAAAATTGAAAATTTTAAAATGGGCGATAACCGACGTGTACGTTGGAAATGAATAAAAATTGAGAGTTCACCATGTTAAGACATTTGAATAAAAGCCAAATCAAGTTAAAAAATATTTCATAACACGCTAAAACAATATCGTCTAAAATTGTTTTTTAAATACATTTGACCATTATTTATAGGGGTTACGATGATAAAACTTGTCTTTTTAGCCATTTCCAACATGCATGTCGAATAGTAATCGATTTGATTTTTTTTGAAATTTTCATGTCAAGATGGCTCATTTCAATAGGTGTTGCATTCGAAACCGACAAATTTTGAGTTGAAAATTGAAAATTTTTTAATGTCCTGATAATTGACATATACGTTGGAAATGAATAAAAATTGAGGATTCACGATGTTAAGACCTTCGAATAAAAGCCAAATCAAGTTAAAAAATATTTCATAACACGCTAAAACAATATCATCTAAAATTGATTTTTAAATACATTTGACCATTATTTATAGGGGTTACGATGATAAAACTTGTCTTTTTAGCCATTTCCAACATCCACGTTGAATATTAGTTGATTTGAAAAATTTTGAAATTTTCATGTCAAAATGGCTCATTTCAATAAGTGTTGCATTCGAAACCGAAAAACTTTTGAGTTGAAAATTGAATTTTTTTAAATGGATTGATAACTGACGTGTACGTTGGAAATGATTAAAAGTTGAGGTTCCACCATGTTAAGCCCTTTAAATAATAGCCAAATCAAGTTAAAAATTATTTCATAACACGCTAAAACAATATCGTCTAAAATTGATTATTAAATACATTTGACCATTATTTATAGGGGTTACGATGATAAAACTTGTCTTTTTAGCCATTTCCAACATGCATGTCGAATAGTAATCGATTTGATTTTTTTTGAAATTTTCATGTCAAAATGGCTCATTTCAATAGGTGTTGCATTCGAAACCGACAAATTTTGAGTTGAAAATTGAAAATTTTAAAATGGGCTGATAACTGACGTGTACGTTGGAAATGAATAAAAATTGAGAGTTCACCATGTTAAGACATTTGAATAAAAGCCAATTCAAGTTAAAAAATATTTCATAACACGCTAAAACAATATCGTCTAAAATTGTTTTTTAAATACATTTGACCATTATTTATAGGGGTTACGATGATAAAACTTGTCTTTTTAGCCATTTCCAACATGCATGTCGAATAGTAATCGATTTGATTTTTTTTGAAATTTTCATGTCAAGATGGCTCATTTCAATAGGTGTTGCATTCGAAACCGACAAATTTTGAGTTGAAAATTGAAAATTTTTTAATGTCCTGATAATTGACATATACGTTGGAAATGAATAAAAATTGAGGGTTCACGATGTTAAGACCTTCGAATAAAAGCCAAATCAAGTTAAAAAATATTTCATAACACGCTAAAACAATATCATCTAAAATTGATTTTTAAATACATTTGACCATTATTTATAGGGGTTACGATGATAAAACTTGTCTTTTTAGCCATTTCCAACATCCATGTTGAATATTAGTTGATTTGAAAAATTTTGAAATTTTCATGTCAAAATGGCTCATTTCAATAAGTGTTGCATTCGAAACCGAAAAACTTTTGAGTTGAAAATTGAATTTTTTTAAATGGATTGATAACTGACGTGTACGTTGGAAATGATTAAAAGTTGAGGTTCCACCATGTTAAGCCCTTTAAATAATAGCCAAATCAAGTTAAAAATTATTTCATAACACGCTAAAACAATATCGTCTAAAATTGATTATTAAATACATTTGACCATTATTTATAGGGGTTACGATGATAAAACTTGTCTTTTTAGCCATTTCCAACATGCATGTCGAATAGTAATCGATTTGATTTTTTTTGAAATTTTCATGTCAAAATGGCTCATTTTAATAGGTGTTGCATTCGAAACCGACAAATTTTGAGTTGAAAATTAAAGATTTTTAAATGTGCTGATATCTGACATACATGTTGGGAATGACTAAAAGTTGAGGTTCCACCATGTTAAGCCCTTCAAATAATAGCCAAATCAAGATAAAAATTATTTCATAACACGCTAAAACAATATCGTCTAAAATTGATTTTTAAATACATTTGACCATTATTTATAGGGGTTACGATGATAAAACTTGTCTTTTTAGCCATTTCCAACATGCATGTCGAATAGGAAACGATTTGAATTTTTTTGAAATTTTCATGTCAAAATGGCTCATTTCAATAGGTGTTGCATTCGAAACCGACAAATTTTGAGTTGAAAATTGAAAATTTTAAAATGGGCTGATAACTGACGTGTACGTTGGAAATGAATAAAAATTGAGAGTTCACCATGTTAAGACATTTGAATAAAAGCCAAATCAAGTTAAAAAATATTTCATAACACGCTAAAACAATATCGTCTAAAATTGTTTTTTAAATACATTTGACCATTATTTATAGGGGTTACGATGATAAAACTTGTCTTTTTAGCCATTTCCAACATGCATGTCGAATAGTAATCGATTTGAAATTTTTTGAAATTTTCATGTCAAAATGGCTCATTTCAATAGGTGTTGCATTCGAAACCGACAAATTTTGAGTTGAAAATTGAAAATTTTAAAATGGGCTGATAACTGACGTGTACGTTGGAAATGAATAAAAATTGAGAGTTCACCATGTTAAGACATTTGAATAAAAGCCAAATCAAGTTAAAAAATATTTCATAACACGCTAAAACAATATCGTCTAAAATTGTTTTTTAAATACATTTGACCATTATTTATAGGGGTTACGATGATAAAACTTGTCTTTTTAGCCATTTCCAACATGCATTTCGAATAAGAAAAAATTTGAATTTTTTGGAAATTTTCATGTCAAAATGGCTTATTTCAATAGGTGTTGCATTCGAAACCGACAAATTTTGAGTTGAAAATTGATAATTTTAAAATGGGCTGATAACCGACATGTACGTTGGAAATGAATAAAAATTGAGGGTTCACCATGTTAAGACCTTCTAATAATAGCCAAATCAAGTTTAAAAAATATTTCATAACACACTAAAATAATATCGTCTAAAATTGTTTTTTAAATACATTTGACCATTATTTATAGGGGTTACGATGATAAAACTTGTCTTTTTAGCCATTTCCAACATCCATGTTGAATATTAGTTGATTTGAAAAATTTTGAAATTTTCATGTCAAAATGGCTCATTTCAATAAGTGTTGCATTCGAAACCGAAAAACTTTGAGTTGAAAATTGAATTTTTTTAAATGGACTGATAACTGACGTGTACGTTGGAAATGATTAAAAGTTGAGGTTCCACCATGTTAAGCCCTTTAAATAATAGCCAAATCAAGTTAAAAATTATTTCATAACACGCTAAAACAATATCGTCTAAAATTGATTATTAAATACATTTGACCATTATTTATAGTGGTTACGATGATAAAACTTGTCTTTTTAGCCATTTCCAACATGCATGTCGAATAGTAATCGATTTGATTTTTTTTGAAATTTTCATGTCAAAATGGCTCATTTCAATAGGTGTTGCATTCGAAACCGACAAATTTTGAGTTGAAAATTGAAAATTTTAAAATGGGCCGATAACCGACGTGTACGTTGGAAATGAATAAAAATTGAGAGTTCACCATGTTAAGACATTTGAATAAAAGCCAAATCAAGTTAAAAAATATTTCATAACACGCTAAAACAATATCGTCTAAAATTGTTTTTTAAATACATTTGACCATTATTTATAGGGGTTACGATGATAAAACTTGTCTTTTTAGCCATTTCCAACATGCATGTCGAATAGTAATCGATTTGATTTTTTTTGAAATTTTCATGTCAAAATGGCTCATTTCAATAGGTGTTGCATTCGAAACCGACAAATTTTGAGTTGAAAATTGAAAATTTTTTAATGTCCTGATAATTGACATATACGTTGGAAATGAATAAAAATTGAGGGTTCACGATGTTAAGACCTTCGAATAAAAGCCAAATCAAGTTAAAAAATATTTCATAACACGCTAAAACAATATCATCTAAAATTGATTTTTGAATACATTTGACCATTATTTATAGGGGTTACGATGATAAAACTTGTCTTTTTAGCCATTTCCAACATCAATGTTGAATATTAGTTGATTTGAAAAATTTTGAAATTTTCATGTCAAAATGGCTCATTTCAATAAGTGTTGCATTCGAAACCGAAAAACTTTTGAGTTGAAAATTGAATTTTTTTAAATGGATTGATAACTGACGTGTACGTTGGAAATGATTAAAAGTTGAGGTTCCACCATGTTAAGCCCTTTAAATAATAGCCAAATCAAGTTAAAAATTATTTCATAACACGCTAAAACAATATCGTCTAAAATTGATTATTAAATACATTTGACCATTATTTATAGGGGTTACGATGATAAAACTTGTCTTTTTAGCCATTTCCAACATGCATGTCGAATAGTAATCGATTTGATTTTTTTTTGAAATTTTCATGTCAAAATGGCTCATTTCAATAGGTGTTGCATTCGAAACCGACAAATTTTGAGTTGAAAATTGAAGATTTTTAAATGTGCTGATATCTGACATACATGTTGGGAATGACTAAAAGTTGAGGTTCCACCATGTTAAGCCCTTCAAATAATAGCCAAATCAAGATAAAAATTATTTCATAACACGCTAAAACAATATCGTCTAAAATTGATTTTTAAATACATTTGACCATTATTTATAGGGGTTACGATGATAAAACTTGTCTTTTTAGCCATTTCCAACATGCATGTCGAATAGGAAACGATTTGAATTTTTTTGAAATTTTCATGTCAAAATGGCTCATTTCAATAGGTGTTGCATTCGAAACCGACAAATTTTGAGTTGAAAATTGAAAATTTTAAAATGGGCTGATAACTGACGTGTACGTTGGAAATGAATAAAAATTGAGAGTTCACCATGTTAAGACATTTGAATAAAAGCCAAATCAAGTTAAAAAATATTTCATAACACGCTAAAACAATATCGTCTAAAATTGTTTTTTAAATACATTTGACCATTATTTATAGGGGTTACGATGATAAAACTTGTCTTTTTAGCCATTTCCAACATGCATTTCGAATAAGAAAAAATTTGAATTTTTTGGAAATTTTCATGTCAAAATGGCTTATTTCAATAGGTGTTGCATTCGAAACCGACAAATTTTGAGTTGAAAATTGATAATTTTAAAATGGGCTGATAACTGACATGTACGTTGGAAATGAATAAAAATTGAGGGTTCACCATGTTAAGACCTTCTAATAATAGCCAAATCAAGTTTAAAAAATATTTCATAACACACTAAAATAATATCGTCTAAAATTGTTTTTTAAATACATTTGACCATTATTTATAGGGGTTACGATGATAAAACTTGTCTTTTTAGCCATTTCCAACATCCATGTTGAATATTAGTTGATTTGAAAAATTTTGAAATTTTCATGTCAAAATGGCTCATTTCAATAAGTGTTGCATTCGAAACCGAAAAACTTTGAGTTGAAAATTGAATTTTTTTAAATGGATCGATAACCGACGTGTACGTTGGAAATGATTAAAAGTTGAGGTTCCACCATGTTAAGCCCTTTAAATAATAGCCAAATCAAGTTAAAAATTATTTCATAACACGCTAAAACAATATCGTCTAAAATTGATTATTAAATACATTTGACCATTATTTATAGGGGTTACGATGATAAAACTTGTCTTTTTAGCCATTTCCAACATGCATGTCGAATAGTAATCGATTTGATTTTTTTTGAAATTTTCATGTCAAAATGGCTCATTTCAATAGGTGTTGCATTCGAAACCGACAAATTTTGAGTTGAAAATTGAAAATTTTAAAATGGGCTGATAACTGACGTGTACGTTGGAAATGAATAAAAATTGAGAGTTCACCATGTTAAGACATTTGAATAAAAGCCAAATCAAGTTAAAAAATATTTCATAACACGCTAAAACAATATCGTCTAAAATTGTTTTTTAAATACATTTGACCATTATTTATAGGGGTTACGATGATAAAACTTGTCTTTTTAGCCATTTCCAACATGCATGTCGAATAGTAATCGATTTGATTTTTTTTGAAATTTTCATGTCAAAATGGCTCATTTCAATAGGTGTTGCATTCGAAACCGACAAATTTTGAGTTGAAAATTGAAAATTTTTTAATGTCCTGATAATTGACATATACGTTGGAAATGAATAAAAATTGAGGGTTCACGATGTTAAGACCTTCGAATAAAAGCCAAATCAAGTTAAAAAATATTTCATAACACGCTAAAACAATATCATCTAAAATTGATTTTTGAATACATTTGACCATTATTTATAGGGGTTACGATGATAAAACTTGTCTTTTTAGCCATTTCCAACATCCATGTTGAATATTAGTTGATTTCAAAAATTTTGAAATTTTCATGTCAAAATGGCTCATTTCAATAAGTGTTGCATTCGAAACCGAAAAACTTTTGAGTTGAAAATTGAATTTTTTTAAATGGATTGATAACTGACGTGTACGTTGGAAATGATTAAAAGTTGAGGTTCCACCATGTTAAGCCCTTTAAATAATAGCCAAATCAAGTTAAAAATTATTTCATAACACGCTAAAACAATATCGTGTAAAATTGATTATTAAATACATTTGACCATTATTTATAGGGGTTACGATGATAAAACTTGTCTTTTTAGCCATTTCCAACATGCATGTCGAATAGTAATCGATTTGATTTTTTTTGAAATTTTCATGTCAAAATGGCTCATTTCAATAGGTGTTGCATTCGAAACCGACAAATTTTGAGTTGAAAATTGAAGATTTTTAAATGTGCTGATATCTGACATACATGTTGGGAATGACTAAAAGTTGAGGTTCCACCATGTTAAGCCCTTCAAATAATAGCCAAATCAAGATAAAAATTATTTCATAACACGCTAAAACAATATCGTCTAAAATTGATTTTTAAATACATTTGACCATTATTTATAGGGGTTACGATGATAAAACTTGTCTTTTTAGCCATTTCCAACATGCATGTCGAATAGGAAACGATTTGAATTTTTTTGAAATTTTCATGTCAAAATGGCTCATTTCAATAGGTGTTGCATTCGAAACCGACATATTTTGAGTTGAAAATTGAAGTTTTTTAAATGGGATGATAACTGACGTGGACGTTGGAAATGACTAAGATTTGAGGGTTCACCATGTTAAGACCTTCGAATAAAAGCCAAATCAAGTTAAAAAATATTTCATAACACGCAGAAACAATATCGTCTAAAATTGTTTTTTAAATACATTTGAACATTATTTATAAGGGTTACGATGATAAAACTTGTCTTTTTAGCCTTTTCCAACATCCATGTTGAATATTAGTTGATTTGAAAAATTTTGAAATTTTCATGTCAAAATGGCTCATTTCAATAAGTGCATTCGAAACCGAAAATATTTGAGTTGAAAATTGAAATTTTTTAAATGGGCTTATATCTGACGTGCATGTTGGGAATGACTGAAAGTTGAGGTTCCACCATGTTAAGCCATTCAAATAATAGCCAAATCAAGTTAAAAATTATTTCATAACACGCTAAAACAATATCATCTAAAATTGAGTTTTAAATACATTTGACCATTATTTATAGGCGTTACCATGATAAAACTTGTCTTTTTAGCCATTGCCAACATGCATGTCGAATAGGAAACGATTTGAAATTTTTTGAAATTTTCATGTCAAAATGGCTCATTTCAATAGGTGTTGCATTCGAAACCGACAAATTTTGAGTTGAAAATTGAAGTTTTTTAAATGGGCTGATATCTTACGTGCATGTTGGGAATGACTAAAAGTTGAGGTTCCACCATGTTAAGCCCTTCAAATAATAGCCAAATGAAGTTAAAAATTATTTCATAACACGCTAAAACAATATCGTCTAAAAATTATTTTTAAATACATTTGACCATTATTTATAGGCGTTACCATGATAAAACTTGACTTTTTAGCCATTTCCAACATGCATGCCGAATAGTAATCGATTTGAAATTTTTTGAAATTTTCATGTCAAAATGGCTCATTTCAATAGGTGTTGCATTCGAAACCGACAAATTTTGAGTTGAAAATTGATGTTTTTTAAATGGGCTGATATCTTACGTGCATGTTGGGAATGACTAAAAGTTGAGGTTCCACCATGTTAAGCCCTTCAAATAATAGCCAAATCAAGTTAAAAATTATTTCATAACACGCTAAAACAATATCGTCAAAAATTGATTTTTAAATACATTTGACCATTATTTATAGGCGTTACCATGATAAAACTTGACTTTTTAGCCATTTCCAACATGCATGTCGAATAGTAATCGATTTGAATTTTTTTGAAATTTTCATGTTAAAATGGCTCATTTCAATAGGTGTTGCATTTGAAACCGACAAATTTTGAGTTGAAAATTGCAAATTTTGAAATGGGCTGATAACTGACGTGTACGTTGGAAATGAATAAAAATTGAGGGTTCACCATGTTAAGACCTTCTAATAATAGCCAAATCAAGTTAAAAAAATATTTCATAACACACTAAAATAATATCGTCTAAAATTGTTTTTTAAATACATTTGACCATTATTTATAGAGGTTACGATGATAAAACATGTGTTTTTAGCCATTTCCAACATCCATGTTGAATATTAGTTGATTTGAAAATTTTTGAAATTTTCATGTAAAAATGGCTCATTTCAGTAAGTGTTGCATTCGAAACCGAAAAACTTTGAGTTGAAAATTGAATTTTTTTAAATGGACTGATAACTGACGTGTACGTTGGAAATGACTAAAAGTTGAGGTTCCACCATGTTAAGCCCTTCAAATAATTGCCAAATCAAGTTAATAATTATTTCATAACACGCTAAAACAATATCGTCTAAAATTGATTATTAAATACATTTGACCATTATTTATAGGGGTTACGATGATAAAACTTGTCTTTTTAGCCATTTCCAACATGCATGTCGAATAGTAATCGATTTGATTTTTTTTGAAATTTTCATGTCAAAATGGCTCATTTCAATAGGTGTTGCATTCGAAACCGACAAATTTTGAGTTGAAAATTGAAGATTTTTAAATGTGCTTGATATCTGACATACATGTTGGGAATGACTAAAAGTTGAGGTTCCACCATGTTAAGCCCTTCAAATAATAGCCAAATCAAGATAAAAATTATTTCATAACACGCTAAAACAATATCGTCTAAAATTGATTTTTAAATACATTTGACCATTATTTATAGGGGTTACGATGATAAAACTTGTCTTTTTAGCCATTTCCAACATGCATGTCGAATAGGAAACGATTTGAATTTTTTTGAAATTTTCATGTCAAAATGGCTCATTTCAATAGGTGTTGCATTCGAAACCGACATATTTTGAGTTGAAAATTGAAGTTTTTTAAATGGGATGATAACTGACGTGGACGTTGGAAATGACTAAGAATTGAGGGTTCACCATGTTAAGACCTTCGAATAAAAGCCAAATCAAGTTAAAAAATATTTCATAACACGCAGAAACAATATCGTCTAAAATTGTTTTTTAAATACATTTGAACATTATTTATAAGGGTGACGATGATAAAACTTGTCTTTTTAGCCTTTTCCAACATCCATGTTGAATATTAGTTGATTTGAAAAATTTTGAAATTTTCATGTCAAAATGGCTCATTTCAATAAGTGCATTCGAAACCGAAAATATTTGAGTTGAAAATTGAAATTTTTTAAATGGGCTTATATCTGACGTGCATGTTGGGAATGACTAAAAGTTGAGGTTCCACCATGTTAAGCCTTTCAAATAATAGCCAAATCAAGTTAAAAATTATTTCATAACACGCTAAAACAATATCATCTAAAATTGAGTTTTAAATACATTTGACCATTATTTATAGGCGTTACCATGATAAAACTTGTCTTTTTAGCCATTGCCAACATGCATGTCGAATAGGAAACGATTTGAAATTTTTTGAAATTTTCATGTCAAAATGGCTCATTTCAATAGGTGTTGCATTCGAAACCGACAAATTTTGAGTTGAAAATTGAAGTTTTTTAAATGGGCTGATATCTTACGTGCATGTTGGGAATGACTAAAAGTTGAGGTTCCACCATGTTAAGCCCTTCAAATAATAGCCAAATGAAGTTAAAAATTATTTCATAACACGATAAAACAATATCGTCTAAAATTTATTTTTAAATACATTTGACCATTATTTATAGGCGTTACCATGATAAAACTTGACTTTTTAGCCATTTCCAACATGCATGCCGAATAGTAATCGATTTAAAATTTTTTGAAATTTTCATGTCAAAATGGCTCATTTCAATAGGTGTTGCATTCGAAACCGACAAATTTTGAGTTGAAAATTGATGTTTTTTAAATGGGCTGATATCTTACGTGCATGTTGGGAATGACTAAAAGTTGAGGTTCCACCATGTTAAGCCCTTCAAATAATAGCCAAATCAAGTTAAAAATTATTTCATAACACGCTAAAACAATATCGTCAAAAATTGATTTTTAAATACATTTGACCATTATTTATAGGCGTTACCATGATAAAACTTGACTTTTTAGCCATTTCCAACATGCATGTCGAATAATAATCGATTTGAATTTTTTTGAAATTTTCATGTTAAAATGGCTCATTTCAATAGGTGTTGCATTCGAAACCGACAAATTTTGAGTTGAAAATTGAAATTTTTTTAATGTGCTGATAACTGACGTGTACGTTGGAAATGAATAAAAATTGAGGGTTCACCATGTTAAGACCTTCTAATAATAGCCAAATCAAGTTAAAAAAATATTTCATAACACACTAAAATAATATCGTCTAAAATTGTTTTTTAAATACATTTGACCATTATTTATAGGGGTTACGATGATAAAACATGTCTTTTTAGCCATTTCCAACATCCATGTTGAATATTAGTGGATTTGAAAAATTTTGAAATTTTCATGTCAAAATGGCTCATTTCAATAAGTGTTGCATTCGAAACCGATAAACTTTGAGTTGAAAATTGAATTTTTTTAAATGGACTGATAACTGACGTGTACGTTGGAAATGACTAAAAGTTGAGGTTCCACCATGTTAAGCCCTTCAAATAATTGCCAAATCAAGTTAAATATTATTTCATAACACGCTAAAACAATATCGTCTAAAATTGATTATTAAATACATTTGACCATTATTTATAGGGGTTACGATGATAAAACTTGTCTTTTTAGCCATTTCCAACATGCATGTCGAATAGTAATCGATTTGATTGTTTTTGAAATTTTCATGTCAAAATGGCTCATTTCAATAGGTGTTGCATTCGAAACCGACAAATTTTGAGTTGAAAATTGATGTTTTTTAAATGGGCTGATATCTTACGTGCATGTTGGGAATGACTAAAAGTTGAGGTTCCACCATGTTAAGCCCTTCAAATAATAGCCAAATCAAGTTAAAAATTATTTCATAACACGCTAAAACAATATCGTCAAAAATTGATTTTTAAATACATTTGACCATTATTTATAGGCGTTACCATGATAAAACTTGACTTTTTAGCCATTTCCAACATGCATGTCGAATAGTAATCGATTTGAATTTTTTTGAAATTTTCATGTTAAAATGGCTCATTTCAATAGGTGTTGCATTTGAAACCGACAAATTTTGAGTTGAAAATTGCAAATTTTGAAATGGGCTGATAACTGACGTGTACGTTGGAAATGAATAAAAATTGAGGGTTCACCATGTTAAGACCTTCTAATAATAGCCAAATCAAGTTAAAAAAATATTTCATAACACACTAAAATAATATCGTCTAAAATTGTTTTTTAAATACATTTGACCATTATTTATAGAGGTTACGATGATAAAACATGTCTTTTTAGCCATTTCCAACATCCATGTTGAATATTAGTTGATTTGAAAAATTTTGAAATTTTCATGTCAAAATGGCTCATTTCAGTAAGTGTTGCATTCGAAACCGAAAAACTTTGAGTTGAAAATTGAATTTTTTTAAATGGACTGATAACTGACGTGTACGTTGGAAATGACTAAAAGTTGAGGTTCCACCATGTTAAGCCCTTCAAATAATTGCCAAATCAAGTTAATAATTATTTCATAACACGCTAAAACAATATCGTCTAAAATTGATTATTAAATACATTTGACCATTATTTATAGGGGTTACGATGATAAAACTTGTCTTTTTAGCCATTTCCAACATGCATGTCGAATAGTAATCAATTTGATTTTTTTTGAAATTTTCATGTCAAAATGGCTCATTTCAATAGGTGTTGCATTCGAAACCGACAAATTTTGAGTTGAAAATTGAAGATTTTTAAATGTGCTTGATATCTGACATACATGTTGGGAATGACTAAAAGTTGAGGTTCCACCATGTTAAGCCCTTCAAATAATAGCCAAATCAAGATAAAAATTATTTCATAACACGCTAAAACAATATCGTCTAAAATTGATTTTTAAATACATTTGACCATTATTTATAGGGGTTACGATGATAAAACTTGTCTTTTTAGCCATTTCCAACATGCATGTCGAATAGGAAACGATTTGAATTTTTTTGAAATTTTCATGTCAAAATGGCTCATTTCAATAGGTGTTGCATTCGAAACCGACATATTTTGAGTTGAAAATTGAAGTTTTTTAAATGGGATGATAACTGACGTGGACGTTGGAAATGACTAAGAATTGAGGGTTCACCATGTTAAGACCTTCGAATAAAAGCCAAATCAAGTTAAAAAATATTTCATAACACGCGAAACAATATCGTCTAAAATTGTTTTTTAAATACATTTGAACATTATTTATAAGGGTTACGATGATAAAACTTGTCTTTTTAGCCTTTTCCAACATCCATGTTGAATATTAGTTGATTTGAAAAATTTTGAAATTTTCATGTCAAAATGGCTCATTTCAATAAGTGCATTCGAAACCGAAAATATTTGAGTTGAAAATTGAAATTTTTAAAATGGGCTTATATCTGACGTGCATGTTGGGAATGACTAAAAGTTGAGGTTCCACCATGTTAAGCCTTTCAAATAATAGCCAAATCAAGTTAAAAATTATTTCATAACACGCTAAAACAATATCATCTAAAATTGAGTTTTAAATACATTTGACCATTATTTATAGGCGTTACCATGATAAAACTTGTCTTTTTAGCCATTGCCAACATGCATGTCGAATAGGAAACGATTTGAAATTTTTTGAAATTTTCATGTCAAAATGGCTCATTTCAATAGGTGTTGCATTCGAAACCGACAAATTTTGAGTTGAAAATTGAAGTTTTTTAAATGGGCTGATATCTTACGTGCATGTTGGGAATGACTAAAAGTTGAGGTTCCACCATGTTAAGCCCTTCAAATAATAGCCAAATGAAGTTAAAAATTATTTCATAACACGCTAAAACAATATCGTCTAAAATTTATTTTTAAATACATTTGACCATTATTTATAGGCGTTACCATGATAAAACTTGACTTTTTAGCCATTTCCAACATGCATGCCGAATAGTAATCGATTTGAAATTTTTTGAAATTTTCATGTCAAAATGGCTCATTTCAATAGGTGTTGCATTCGAAACCGACAAATTTTGAGTTGAAAATTGATGTTTTTTCAATGGGCTGATATCTTACGTGCATGTTGGGAATGACTAAAAGTTGAGGTTCCACCATGTTAAGCCCTTCAAATAATAGCCAAATCAAGTTAAAAATTATTTCATAACACGCTAAAACAATATCGTCAAAAATTGATTTTTAAATACATTTGACCATTATTTATAGGCGTTACCATGATAAAACTTGACTTTTTAGCCATTTCCAACATGCATGTCGAATAGTAATCGATTTGAATTTTTTTGAAATTTTCATGTTAAAATGGCTCATTTCAATAGGTGTTGCATTCGAAACCGACAAATTTTGAGTTGAAAATTGAAATTTTTTTAATGTCTTGATAACTGACGTGTACGTTGGAAATGAATAAAAATTGAGGGTTCACCATGTTAAGACCTTCTAATAATAGCCAAATCAAGTTAAAAAAATATTTCATAACACACTAAAATAATATCGTCTAAAATTGTTTTTTAAATACATTTGACCATTATTTATAGGGGTTACGATGATAAAACATGTCTTTTTAGCCATTTCCAACATCCATGTTGAATATTAGTGGATTTGAAAAATTTTGAAATTTTCATGTCAAAATGGCTCATTTCAATAAGTGTTGCATTCGAAACCGAAAAACTTTGAGTTGAAAATTGAATTTTTTTAAATGGATCGATAATCGACGTGTACGTTGGAAATGACTAAAAGTTGAGGTTCCACCATGTTAAGCCCTTCAAATAATTGCCAAATCAAGTTAATAATTATTTCATAACACGCTAAAACAATATCGTCTAAAATTGATTATTAAATACATTTGACCATTATTTATAGGGGTTACGATGATAAAACTTGTCTTTTTAGCCATTTCCAACATGCATGTCGAATAGTAATCGATTTGATTTTTTTTGAAATTTTCATGTCAAAATCGCTCATTTCAATAGGTGTTGCATTCGAAACCGACAAATTTTGAGTTGAAAATTGAAGATTTTTAAATGTCTTGATATCCGACATACATGTTGGGAATGACTAAAAGTTGAGGTTCCACCATGTTAAGCCCTTCAAATAATAGCCAAATCAAGATAAAAATTATTTCATAACACGCTAAAACAATATCGTCTAAAATTGATTTTTAAATACATTTGACCATTATTTATAGGGGTTACGATGATAAAACTTGTCTTTTTAGCCATTTCCAACATGCATGTCGAATAGGAAACGATTTGAATTTTTTTGAAATTTTCATGTCAAAATGGCTCATTTCAATAGGTGTTGCATTCGAAACCGACATATTTTGAGTTGAAAATTGAAGTTTTTTAAATGGGATGATAGCGACGTGGACGTTGGAAATGACTAAGAATTGAGGGTTCACCATGTTAAGACCTTCGAATAAAAGCCAAATCAAGTTAAAAAATATTTCATAACACGCGAAACAATATCGTCTAAAATTGTTTTTTAAATACATTTGAACATTATTTATAAGGGTTACGATGATAAAACTTGTCTTTTTAGCCTTTTCCAACATCCATGTTGAATATTAGTTGATTTGAAAAATTTTGAAATTTTCATGTCAAAATGGCTCATTTCAATAAGTGCATTCGAAACCGAAAATATTTGAGTTGAAAATTGAAATTTTTAAAATGGGCTTATATCTGACGTGCATGTTGGGAATGACTAAAAGTTGAGGTTCCACCATGTTAAGCCTTTCAAATAATAGCCAAATCAAGTTAAAAATTATTTCATAACACGCTAAAACAATATCATCTAAAATTGAGTTTTAAATACATTTGACCATTATTTATAGGCGTTACCATGATAAAACTTGTCTTTTTAGCCATTGCCAACATGCATGTCGAATAGGAAACGATTTGAAATTTTTTGAAATTTTCATGTCAAAATGGCTCATTTCAATAGGTGTTGCATTCGAAACCGACAAATTTTGAGTTGAAAATTGAAGTTTTTTAAATGGGCTGATATCTTACGTGCATGTTGGGAATGACTAAAAGTTGAGGTTCCACCATGTTAAGCCCTTCAAATAATAGCCAAATGAAGTTAAAAATTATTTCATAACACGCTAAAACAATATCGTCTAAAATTTATTTTTAAATACATTTGACCATTATTTATAGGCGTTACCATGATAAAACTTGACTTTTTAGCCATTTCCAACATGCATGCCGAATAGTAATCGATTTGAAATTTTTTGAAATTTTCATGTCAAAATGGCTCATTTCAATAGGTGTTGCATTCGAAACCGACAAATTTTGAGTTGAAAATTGATGTTTTTTAAATGGGCTGATATCTTACGTGCATGTTGGGAATGACTAAAAGTTGAGGTTCCACCATGTTAAGCCCTTCAAATAATAGCCAAATCAAGTTAAAAATTATTTCATAACACGCTAAAACAATATCGTCAAAAATTGATTTTTAAATACATTTGACCATTATTTATAGGCGTTACCATGATAAAACTTGACTTTTTAGCCATTTCCAACATGCATGTCGAATAGTAATCGATTTGAATTTTTTTGAAATTTTCATGTTAAAATGGCTCATTTCAATAGGTGTTGCATTCGAAACCGACAAATTTTGAGTTGAAAATTGAAATTTTTTTAATGTGCTGATAATTGACGTGTACGTTGGAAATGAATAAAAATTGAGGGTTCACCATGTTAAGACCTTCTAATAATAGCCAAATCAAGTTAAAAAAATATTTCATAACACACTAAAATAATATCGTCTAAAATTGTTTTTTAAATACATTTGACCATTATTTATAGGGGTTACGATGATAAAACATGTCTTTTTAGCCATTTCCAACATCCATGTTGAATATTAGTGGATTTGAAAAATTTTGAAATTTTCATGTCAAAATGGCTCATTTCAATAAGTGTTGCATTCGAAACCGAAAAACTTTGAGTTGAAAATTGAATTTTTTTAAATGGACTGATAACTGACGTGTACGTTGGAAATGACTAAAAGTTGAGGTTCCACCATGTTAAGCCCTTCAAATAATTGCCAAATCAAGTTAAAAATTATTTCATAACACGCTAAAACAATATCGTCTAAAATTGATTATTAAATACATTTGACCATTATTTATAGGGGTTACGATGATAAAACTTGTCTTTTTAGCCATTTCCAACATGCATGTCGAATAGTAATCGATTTGATTGTTTTTGAAATTTTCATGTCAAAATGGCTCATTTCAATAAGTGTTGCATTCGAAACCGTCAAATTTTGAGTTGAAAATTGAAAATTTTGTAATGTGCTGATAATTGACGTGTACATTGGAAATGAATAAAAATTGAGGGTTCACGATGTTAAGACCTTCGAATAAAAGCCAAATCAAGTTAAAAAATATTTCATAACCCGCTAAAACAATATCGTCTAAAATTGATTTTTAAATACATTTGACCATTATTTATAGGGGTTACGATGATAAAACTTGTCTTTTTAGCCATTTCCAACATGCATGTCGAATAGGAAAAAATTTGAATTTATTGGAAATTTTCATGTCAAAATGGCTCATTTCAATAGGTGTTGCATTCGAAACTGACAAATTTTGAGTTGAAAATTGAAGTTTTTTAAATGGGCTGATATCTGACGTGCATGTTGGGAATGACTAAAAGTTGAGGTTCCACCATGTTAAGCCCTTCAAATAATAGCCAAATCAAGATAAAAATTATTTCATAACACGCTAAAACAATATCATCTAAAATTGATTTTTAAATACATTTGACCATTATTTATAGGCGTTACCGTGATAAAACTTGACTTTTTAGCCATTTCCAACATGCATCCGAATAGTAATCGATTTATAATTTTTTGAAATTTTCATGTCAAAATGGCTCATTTCAATAGGTGTTGCATTCGAAACCGACAAATTTTGAGTTGAAAATTGAAAATTTTAAAATGGGCTGATAACTGACGTGTACGTTGGAAATGAATAAAAATTGAGGGTTCACCATGTTAAGACCTTCTAATAATAGCCAAATCAAGTTAAAAAAATATTTCATAACACACTAAAATAATATCGTCTAAAATTGTTTTTTAAATACATTTGACCATTATTTATAGGGGTTACGATGATAAAACTTGTCTTTCTAGCCATTTCCAACATGCATGTCGAATAGTAATCGATTTTTTTTGAAATTTTCATGTCAAAATGGCTCATTTCAATATGTGTTGCATTCGAAACCGACAAATTTTGAGTTGAAATTTGAAAATTTTAAAATGGGCTAATAACTGACGTGTACGTTGGAAATGAATAAAAATTGAGGGTTCACCATGTTAAGACCTTCTAATAATAGCCAAATCAAGTTTAAAAAATATTTCATAACACACTAAAATAATATCGTCTAAAATTGTTTTTTAAATACATTTGACCATTATTTATAGGGGTTACGATGATAAAACTTGTCTTTTTAGCCATTTCCAACATCCATGTTGAATATTAGTTGATTTGAAAAATTTTGAAATTTTCATGTCAAAATGGCTCATTTCAATAAGTGTTGCATTCGAAACCGAAAAACTTTGAGTTGAAAATTGAATTTTTTTAAATGGACTGATAACTGACGTGTACGTTGGAAATGATTAAAAGTTGAGGTTCCACCATGTTAAGCCCTTTAAATAATAGCCAAATCAAGTTAAAAATTATTTCATAACACGCTAAAACAATATCGTCTAAAATTGATTATTAAATACATTTGACCATTATTTATAGGGGTTACGATGATAAAACTTGTCTTTTTAGCCATTTCCAACATGCATGTCGAATAGTAATCGATTTGATTTTTTTTGAAATTTTCATGTCAAAATGGCTCATTTCAATAGGTGTTGCATTCGAAACCGACAAATTTTGAGTTGAAAATTGAAATTTTTTTTAATGTGCTGATAATTGACGTGTACGTTGGAAATGAATAAAAATTGAGGGTTCACGATGTTAAGACCTTCGAATAAAAGCCAAATCAAGTTAAAAAATATTTCATAACACCCTAAAACAATATCGTCTAAAATTGATTTTTAAATACATTTGACCATTATTTATAGGCGTTACCGTGATAAAACTTGACTTTTTAGCCATTTCCAACATGCATCCGAATAGTAATCGATTTATAATTTTTTGAAATTTTCATGTCAAAATGGCTCATTTCAATAGGTGTTGCATTCGAAACCGACAAATTTTGAGTTGAAAATTGAAAACTTTAAAATGGGCTGATAACTGACGTGTACGTTGGAAATGAATAAAAATTGAGGGTTCACCATGTTAAGACCTTCTAATAATAGCCAAATCAAGTTAAAAAAATATTTCATAACACACTAAAATAATATCGTCTAAAATTGTTTTTTAAATACATTTGACCATTATTTATAGGGGTTACGATGATAAAACTTGTCTTTCTAGCCATTTCCAACATGCATGTCGAATAGTAATCGATTTTTTTTGAAATTTTCATGTCAAAATGGCTCATTTCAATATGTGTTGCATTCGAAACCGACAAATTTTGAGTTGAAAATTGAAAATTTTAAAATGGGCTAATAACTGACGTGTACGTTGGAAATGAATAAAAATTGAGGGTTCACCATGTTAAGACCTTCTAATAATAGCCAAATCAAGTTTAAAAAATATTTCATAACACACTAAAATAATATCGTCTAAAATTGTTTTTTAAATACATTTGACCATTATTTATAGGGGTTACGATGATAAAACTTGTCTTTTTAGCCATTTCCAACATCCATGTTGAATATTAGTTGATTTGAAAAATTTTTAAATTTTCATGTGAAAATGGCTCATTTCAATAAGTGTTGCATTCGAAACCGAAAAACTTTGAGTTGAAAATTGAATTTTTTTAAATGGACTGATAACTGACGTGTACGTTGGAAATCATTAAAAGTTGAGGTTCCACCATGTTAAGCCCTTCAAATAATAGCCAAATCAAGTTAAAAATTATTTCATAACACGCTAAAACAATATCGTCTAAAATTGATTATTAAATACATTTGACCATTATTTATAGGGGTTACGATGATAAAACTTGTCTTTTTAGCCATTTCCAACATGCATGTCGAATAGTAATCGATTTGATTTTTTTTGAAATTTTCATGTCAAAATGGCTCATTTCAATAGGTGTTGCATTCGAAACCGACAAATTTTGAGTTGAAAATTGAAATTTTTTTAATGTGCTGATAATTGACGTGTACGTTGGAAATGAATAAAAATTGAGGGTTCACGATGTTAAGCCCTTCGAATAAAAGCCAAATCAAGTTAAAAAATATTTCATAACACCCTAAAACAATATCGTCTAAAATTGATTTTTAAATACATTTGACCATTATTTATAGGGGTTACGATGATAAAACTTGTCTTTTTAGCCATTTCCAACATGCATGTCGAATAGGAAACGATTTGAATTTTTTTAAAATTTTCATGTCAAAATGGCTCATTTCAATAGGTGTTGCATTCGAAACCGACAAATTTTGAGTTGAAAATTGAAGTTTTTTAAATGGGCCGATATCTTACGTGCATGTTGGGAATGACTAAAAGTTGAGGTTCCACCATGTTAAGCCCTTCAAATAATAGCCAAATCAAGTTAAAAATTATTTCATAACACGCTAAAACAATATCGTCAAAAATTGATTTTTAAATACATTTGACCATTATTTATAGGCGTTACCATGATAAAACTTGACTTTTTAGCCATTTCCAACATGCATGTCGAATAGTAATCGATTTGAATTTTTTTGAAATTTTCATGTTAAAATGGCTCATTTCAATAGGAGTTGCATTCGAAACCGACAAATTTTGAGTTGAAAATTGAAGTTTTTTAAATGGGCTGATATCTGACGTGCATGTTGGGAATGACTAAAAGTTGAGGTTCCACCATGTTAAGCCCTTCAAATAATAGCCAAATCAAGATAAAAATTATTTCATAACACGCTAAAACAATATCGTCTAAAATTGATTTTTAAATACATTTGACCATTATTTATGGGGGTTACGATGATAAAACTTGTCTTTTTAGCCATTTCCAACATGCATGTCGAATAGGAAACGATTTGAATTTTTTTAAAATTTTCATGTGAAAATGGCTCATTTCAATAGGTGTGGCATTCGAAACCGACAAATTTTGAGTTCAAAATTGAAGTTTTTTAAATGGGCTGATATGTTACGTGCATGTTGGGAATGACTAAAAGTTGAGGTTCCACCATGTTAAGCCCTTCAAATAATAGCCAAATCAAGTTAAAAATTATTTCATAACACGCTAAAACAATATCGTCTAAAATTGATTTTTAAATACAACTGACCATTATTTATAGGCGTTACCGTGATAAAACTTGACTTTTTAGCCATTTCCAACATGCATGCCGAATAGTAATCGATTAGAAATTTTTTGAAATTTTCATGTCAAAATGGCTCATTTCAATAGGTGTTGCATTCGAAACCGACAAATTTTGAGTTGAAAATTGAAGTTTTTTAAATGGGCCGATATCTTACGTGCATGTTGGGAATGACTAAAAGTTGAGGTTCCACCATGTTAAGCCCTTCAAATAATAGCCAAATCAAGTTAAAAATTATTTCTTAACACGCTAAAACAATATCGTCAATAATTGATTTTTAAATACATTTGACCATTATTTATTGGCGTTACCATGATAAAACTTGACTTTTTAGCCATTTCCAATATGCATGTCGAATAGTAATCGATTTGAAATTTTTTGAAATTTTCATGTTAAATTGGCTCATTTCAATAGGTGTTGCATTCAAAACCGACAAATTTTGAGTTGAAAATTGAAAATTTTAAATTGGGCTGATAACTGACGTGTACGTTGGAAATGATAAAAAATTGAGGGTTCACCATGTTAATACCTTCTAATAATAGCCAAATCAAGTTAAAAAAATATTTCATAACACACTAAAATAATATCGTCTAAAATTGTTTTTTAAATACATTTGACCATTATTTATAGGGCTTACGATGATAAAACTTGTCTTTTTAGCCATTTCCAACATCCATATTGAATATTAGTTGATTTGAAAAATTTTGAAATTTTCATGTCAAAATGGCTCCTTTCAATAAGTGTTGCATTCGAAACCGAAAAACTTTGAGTTGAGAATTGAATTTTTTTAAATGGACTGATAACTGACGTGTACGTTGGAAATGAATAAAAATTGAGGGTTCACGATGTTAAGACCTTCGAATAAAAGCCAAATCAAGTTAAAAAATATTTCATAACACCCTAAAACAATATCGTCTAAAATTGATTTTTAAATACATTTGACCATTATTTATAGGGGTTACGATGATAAAACTTGTCTTTTTAGCCATTTCCAACATGCATGTCGAATAGGAAACGATTTGAATTTTTTTAAAATTTTCATGTCAAAATGGCTCATTTCAATAGGTGTTGCATTCGAAACCGACAAATTTTGAGTTGAAAATTGAAGTTTTTTAAATGGGCTGATATCTTACGTGCATGTTGGGAATGACTAAAAGTTGAGGTTCCACCATGTTAAGCCCTTCAAATAATAGCCAAATCAAGTTAAAAATTATTTCATAACACGCTAAAACAATATCGTCAAAAATTGATTTTTAAATACATTTGACCATTATTTATAGGCGTTACCATGATAAAACTTGACTTTTTAGCCATTTCCAACATGCATGTCGAATAGTAATCGATTTGAATTTTTTTGAAATTTTCATGTTAAAATGGCTCATTTCAATAGGAGTTGCATTCGAAACCGACAAATTTTGAGTTGAAAATTGAAGTTTTTTAAATGGGCTGATATCTGACGTGCATGTTGGGAATGACTAAAAGTTGAGGTTCCACCATGTTAAGCCCTTCAAATAATAGCCAAATCAAGATAAAAATTATTTCATAACACGCTAAAACAATATCGTCTAAAATTGATTTTTAAATACATTTGACCATTATTTATGGGGGTTACGATGATAAAACTTGTCTTTTTAGCCATTTCCAACATGCATGTCGAATAGGAAACGATTTGAATTTTTTTAAAATTTTCATGTGAAAATGGCTCATTTCAATAGGTGTGGCATTCGAAACCGACAAATTTTGAGTTCAAAATTGAAGTTTTTTAAATGGGCTGATATGTTACGTGCATGTTGGGAATGACTAAAAGTTGAGGTTCCACCATGTTAAGCCCTTCAAATAATAGCCAAATCAAGTTAAAAATTATTTCATAACACGCTAAAACAATATCGTCTAAAATTGATTTTTAAATACAATCGACCATTATTTATAGGCGTTACCGTGATAAAACTTGACTTTTTAGCCATTTCCAACATGCATGCCGAATAGTAATCGATTAGAAATTTTTTGAAATTTTCATGTCAAAATGGCTCATTTCAATAGGTGTTGCATTCGAAACCGACAAATTTTGAGTTGAAAATTGAAGTTTTTTAAATGGGCTGATATCTTACGTGCATGTTGGGAATGACTAAAAGTTGAGGTTCCACCATGTTAAGCCCTTCAAATAATAGCCAAATCAAGTTAAAAATTATTTCTTAACACGCTAAAACAATATCGTCAATAATTGATTTTTAAATACATTTGACCATTATTTATTGGCGTTACCATGATAAAACTTGACTTTTTAGCCATTTCCAATATGCATGTCGAATAGTAATCGATTTGAAATTTTTTGAAATTTTCATGTTAAATTGGCTCATTTCAATAGGTGTTGCATTCAAAACCGACAAATTTTGAGTTGAAAATTGAAAATTTTAAATTGGGCTGATAACTGACGTGTACGTTGGAAATGATAAAAAATTGAGGGTTCACCATGTTAATACCTTCTAATAATAGCCAAATCAAGTTAAAAAAATATTTCATAACACACTAAAATAATATCGTCTAAAATTGTTTTTTAAATACATTTGACCATTATTTATAGGGCTTACGATGATAAAACTTGTCTTTTTAGCCATTTCCAACATCCATATTGAATATTAGTTGATTTGAAAAATTTTGAAATTTTCATGTCAAAATGGCTCCTTTCAATAAGTGTTGCATTCGAAACCGAAAAACTTTGAGTTGAGAATTGAATTTTTTTAAATGGACTGATAACTGACGTGTACGTTGGAAATGACTAAAAGTTGAGGTTCCACCATGTTAAGCCCTTCAAATAATAGCCAAATCAAGTTAAAAATTATTTCATAACACGCTAAAACAATATCGTCTAAAATTGATTTTTAAATACATTTGACCATTATTTATAGGCGTTACCATGATAAAACTTGACTTTTTAGCCATTTCCAACATGCATGCTGAATATTAATAGATTAGAAATTTTTTGAAATTTTCATGTCAAAATGGCTCATTTCAATAGGTGTTGCATTCGAAACCGACAAATTTTGAGTTGAAAATTGAAAATTTTGTAATGTGCTGATAATTGACGTGTACATTGGAAATGAATAAAAATTGAGGGTTCACGATGTTAAGACCTTCGAATAAAAGCCAAATCAAGTTAAAAAATATTTCATAACACGCTAAAACAATATCGTCTAAATTTTTTTTTTAAATACATTTGACCATTATTTATAGGCGTTACCATGATAAAACTTGACTTTTTAGCCATTTCCAACATGCATGCTGAATATTAATAGATTAGAAATTTTTTGAAATTTTCATGTCAAAATGGCTCATTTCAATAGGTGTTGCATTCGAAACCGACAAATTTTGAGTTCAAAATTGAAAATTTTGTAATGTGCTGATAATTGACGTGTACATTGGAAATGAATAAAAATTGAGGGTTCACGATGTTAAGACCTTCGAATAAAAGCCAAATCAAGTTAAAAAATATTTCATAACACGCTAAAACAATATCGTCTAAATTTTTTTTTTAAATACATTTGACCATTATTTATAGGGGTTACGATGATAAAACTTGTATTTTTAGCCATTTCCAACATCCATGTTGAATATTAGTTGATTTGAAAAATTTTGAAATTTTCATGTCAAAATGGCACATTTCAATAAGTGTTGCATTCGAAACCGAAAAACTTTGAGTTGAAAATTGAATTTTTTTAAATGGACTGATAACTGACGTGTACGTTGGAAATGACTAAAAGTTGAGGTTCCACCATGTTAAGCCCTTCAAATAATAGCCAAATCACGATAAAAATTATTTCATAACACGCTAAAACAATATCGTCTAAAATTGATTTTTAAATACATTTGACCATTATTTATAGGCGTTACCGTGATAAAACTTGACTTTTTAGCCATTTCCAACATGCATGCCGAATAGTAATCGATTTGAAATTTTTTGAAATTTTCATGTCAAAATGGCTCATTTCAATAGGTGTTGCATTCGAAACCGACAAATTTTGAGTTCAAAATTGAAAATTTTGTAATGTGCTGATAATTGACGTGTACATTGGAAATGAATAAAAATTGAGGGTTCACGATGTTAAGACCTTCGAATAAAAGCCAAATCAAGTTAAAAAATATTTCATAACACGCTAAAACAATATCGTCTAAATTTTTTTTTTAAATACATTTGACCATTATTTATAGGGGTTACGATGATAAAACTTGTATTTTTAGCCATTTCCAACATCCATGTTGAATATTAGTTGATTTGAAAAATTTTGAAATTTTCATGTCAAAATGGCTCATTTCAATAAGTGTTGCATTCGAAACCGAAAAACTTTGAGTTGAAAATTGAATTTTTTTAAATGGACGATAACCGACGTGTACGTTGGAAATGACTAAAAGTTGAGGTTCCACCATGTTAAGCCCTTCAAATAATAGCCAAATCACGATAAAAATTATTTCATAACACGCTAAAACAATATCGTCTAAAATTGATTTTTAAATACATTTGACCATTATTTATAGGCCTTACCGTGATAAAACTTGACTTTTTAGCCATTTCCAACATGCATGCCGAATAGTAATCGATTTGAAATTTTTTGAAATTTTCATGTCAAAATGGCTCATTTCAATAGGTGTTGCATTCGAAACCGACAAATTTTGAGTTGAAAATTGAAAATTTTGTAATGTGCTGATAATTGACGTGTACATTGGAAATGAATAAAAATTGAGGGTTCACGATGTTAAGAGCTTCGAATAAAAGCCAAATCAAGTTAAAAAATATTTCATAACACGCTAAAACAATATCGTCTAAAATTTATTTTTAAATACATTTGACCATTATTTATAGGGGTTACGATGATAAAACTTGTCTTTTTAGCCATTTCCAACATGCATGTCGAATAGGAAAAAATTTGAATTTTTTGGAAATTTTCATGGCAAAATGGCTCATTTCAATAGGAGTTGCATTCGAAACCGACAAATTTTGAGTTGAAAATTGAAGTTTTTTAAATGGGCTGATATCTGATGTGCATGTTTGGAATGACTATAAGTTGAGGTTTCACCATGTTAAGTCCTTCAAACAATAGCCAAATCAAGTTAAAAATTATTTCATAACACGCTAAAACAATATCGTCAATAATTGATTTTTAAATACATTTGACCATTATTTATAGGCGTTACCATGATAAAACTTGACTTTTTAGCCATTTCCAATATGCATGTCGAATAGTAATCGATTTGAAATTTTTTGAAATTTTCATGTTAAAATGGCTCATTTCAATAGGTGTTGCATTCAAAACCGACAAATTTTGAGTTGAAAATTGAAAATTTTAAATTGGGCTGATAACTGACGTGTACGTTGGAAATGATAAAAAATTGAGGGTTCACCATGTTAATACCTTCTAATAATAGCCAAATCAAGTTAAAAAAATATTTCATAACACACTAAAATAATATCGTCTAAAATTGTTTTTTAAATACATTTGACCATTATTTATAGGGCTTACGATGATAAAACTTGTCTTTGTAGCCATTTCCAACATCCATATTGAATATTAGTTGATTTGAAAAATTTTGAAATTTTCATGTCAAAATGGCTCCTTTCAATAAGTGTTGCATTCGAAACCGAAAAACTTTGAGTTGAAAATTGAATTTTTTTAAATGGACTGATAACTGACGTGTACGTTGGAAATGACTAAAAGTTGAGGTTCCACCATGTTAAGCCCTTCAAATAATAGCCAAATCAAGTTAAAAATTATTTCATAACACGCTAAAACAATATCGTCTAAAATTGATTTTTAAATACATTTGACCATTATTTGTAGGCGTTACCATGATAAAACTTGACTTTTTAGCCATTTCCAACATGCATGCTGAATATTAATAGATTAGAAATTTTTTGAAATTTTCATGTCAAAATGGCTCATTTCAATAGGTGTTGCATTCGAAACCGACAAATTTTGAGTTGAAAATTGAAAATTTTTAAATGTCTTGATAATTGACGTGTACATTGGAAATGAATAAAAATTGAGGGTTCACGATGTTAAGACCTTCGAATAAAAGCCAAATCAAGTTAAAAAATATTTCATAACACGCTAAAACAATATCGTCTAAATTTTTTTTTAAATACATTTGACCATTATTTATAGGCGTTACCATGATAAAACTTGACTTTTTAGCCATTTCCAACATGCATGCTGAATATTAATAGATTAGAAATTTTTTGAAATTTTCATGTCAAAATGGCTCATTTCAATAGGTGTTGCATTCGAAACCGACAAATTTTGAGTTGAAAATTGAAAATTTTTAAATGTGCTGATAATTGACGTGTACATTGGAAATGAATAAAAATTGAGGGTTCACGATGTTAAGACCTTCGAATAAAAGCCAAATCAAGTTAAAAAATATTTCATAACACGCTAAAACAATATCGTCTAAATATTTTTTTTAAATACATTTGACCATTATTTATAGGGGTTACGATGATAAAACTTGTCTTTTTAGCCATTTCCAACATCCATGTTGAATATTAGTTGATTTGAAAAATTTTGAAATTTTCATGTCAAAATGGCTCATTTCAATAAGTGTTGCATTCGAAACCGAAAAACTTTGAGTTGAAAATTGAATTTTTTTAAATGGACTGATAACTGACGTGTACGTTGGAAATGACTAAAAGTTGAGGTTCCACCATGTTAAGCCCTTCAAATAATAGCCAAATCACGATAAAAATTATTTCATAACACGCTAAAACAATATCGTCTAAAATTGATTTTTAAATACATTTGACCATTATTTATAGGGGTTACGATGATAAAACTTGTCTTTTTAGCCATTTCCAACATCCATGTTGAATATTAGTTGATTTGAAAAATTTTGAAATTTTCATGTCAAAATGGCTCATTTCAATAAGTGTTGCATTCGAAACCGAAAAACTTTGAGTTGAAAATTGAATTTTTTTAAATGGATCGATAACCGACGTGTACGTTGGAAATGACTAAAAGTTGAGGTTCCACCATGTTAAGCCCTTCAAATAATAGCCAAATCACGATAAAAATTATTTCATAACACGCTAAAACAATATCGTCTAAAATTGATTTTTAAATACATTTGACCATTATTTATAGGCGTTACCGTGATAAAACTTGACTTTTTAGCCATTTCCAACATGCATGCCGAATAGTAATCGATTTGAAATTTTTTGAAATTTTCATGTCAAGATGGCTCATTTCAATAGGTGTTGCATTCGAAACCGACAAATTTTGAGTTGAAAATTGAAAATTTTGTAATGTGCTGATAATTGACGTGTACATTGGAAATGAATAAAAATTGAGGGTTCACGATGTTAAGAGCTTCGAATAAAAGCCAAATCAAGTTAAAAAATATTTCATAACACGCTAAAACAATATCGTCTAAAATTGATTTTTAAATACATTTGACCATTATTTATAGGGGTTACGATGATAAAACTTGTCTTTTTAGCCATTTCCAACATGCATGTCGAATAGGAAAAAATTTGAATTTTTTGGAAATTTTCATGTCAAAATGGCTCATTTCAATAGGTGTTGCATTCGAAACCGACAAATTTTAAGTTGAAAATTGAAAATTTTAAATTGGGCCGATAACCGACGTGTACGTTGGAAATGATAAAAAATTGAGGGTTCACCATGTTAATACCTTCTAATAATAGCCAAATCAAGTTAAAAAAATATTTCATAACACACTAAAATAATATCGTCTAAAATTGTTTTTTAAATACATTTGACCATTATTTATAGGGCTTACGATGATAAAACTTGTCTTTTTAGCCATTTCCAACATCCATATTGAATATTAGTTGATTTGAAAAATTTTGAAAGTTTCATGTCAAAATGGCTCCTTTCAATAAGTGTTGCATTCGAAACCGAAAAACTTTGAGTTGAAAATTGAATTTTTTTAAATGGACTGATAACTGACGTGTACGTTGGAAATGACTAAAAGTTGAGGTTCCACCATGTTAAGCCCTTCAAATAATAGCCAAATCACGATAAAAATTATTTCATAACACGCTAAAACAATATCGTCTAAAATTGATTTTTAAATACATTTGACCATTATTTATAGGGGTTACGATGATAAAACTTGTCTTTTTAGCCATTTCCAACATCCATGTTGAATATTAGTTGATTTGAAAAATTTTGAAATTTTCATGTCAAAATGGCTCATTTCAATAAGTGTTGCATTCGAAACCGAAAAACTTTGAGTTGAAAATTGAATTTTTTTAAATGGACTGATAACTGACGTGTACGTTGGAAATGACTAAAAGTTGAGGTTCCACCATGTTAAGCCCTTCAAATAATAGCCAAATCACGATAAAAATTATTTCATAACACGCTAAAACAATATCGTCTAAAATTGATTTTTAAATACATTTGACCATTATTTATAGGGGTTACGATGATAAAACTTGTCTTTTTAGCCATTTCCAACATCCATGTTGAATATTAGTTGATTTGAAAAATTTTGAAATTTTCATGTCAAAATGGCTCATTTCAATAAGTGTTGCATTCGAAACCGAAAAACTTTGAGTTGAAAATTGAATTTTTTTAAATGGATCGATAACGGACGTGTACGTTGGAAATGACTAAAAGTTGAGGTTCCACCATGTTAAGCCCTTCAAATAATAGCCAAATCACGATAAAAATTATTTCATAACACGCTAAAACAATATCGTCTAAAATTGATTTTTAAATACATTTGACCATTATTTATAGGCGTTACCGTGATAAAACTTGACTTTTTAGCCATTTCCAACATGCATGCCGAATAGTAATCGATTTGAAATTTTTTGAAATTTTCATGTCAAGATGGCTCATTTCAATAGGTGTTGCATTCGAAACCGACAAATTTTGAGTTGAAAATTGAAAATTTTGTAATGTGCTGATAATTGACGTGTACATTGGAAATGAATAAAAATTGAGGGTTCACGATGTTAAGAGCTTCGAATAAAAGCCAAATCAAGTTAAAAAATATTTCATAACACGCTAAAACAATATCGTCTAAAATTGATTTTTAAATACATTTGACCATTATTTATAGGGGTTACGATGATAAAACTTGTCTTTTTAGCCATTTCCAACATGCATGTCGAATAGGAAAAAATTTGAATTTTTTGGAAATTTTCATGTCAAAATGGCTCATTTCAATAGGTGTTGCATTCGAAACCGACAAATTTTAAGTTGAAAATTGAAAATTTTAAATTGGGCTGATAACTGACGTGTACGTTGGAAATGATAAAAAATTGAGGGTTCACCATGTTAATACCTTCTAATAATAGCCAAATCAAGTTAAAAAAATATTTCATAACACACTAAAATAATATCGTCTAAAATTGTTTTTTAAATACATTTGACCATTATTTATAGGGCTTACGATGATAAAACTTGTCTTTTTAGCCATTTCCAACATCCATATTGAATATTAGTTGATTTGAAAAATTTTGAAATTTTCATGTCAAAATGGCTCCTTTCAATAAGTGTTGCATTCGAAACCGAAAAACTTTGAGTTGAAAATTGAATTTTTTTAAATGGATTGATAACTGACGTGTACGTTGGAAATGACTAAAAGTTGAGGTTCCACCATGTTAAGCCCTTCAAATAATAGCCAAATCACGATAAAAATTATTTCATAACACGCTAAAACAATATCGTCTAAAATTGATTTTTAAATACATTTGACCATTATTTATAGGCGTTACCGTGATAAAACTTGACTTTTTAGCCATTTCCAACATGCATGCCGAATAGTAATCGATTTGAAATTTTTTGAAATTTTCATGTCAAGATGGCTCATTTCAATAGGTGTTGCATTCGAAACCGACAAATTTTGAGTTGAAAATTGAAAATTTTGTAATGTGCTGATAATTGACGTGTACATTGGAAATGAATAAAAATTGAGGGTTCACGATGTTAAGAGCTTCGAATAAAAGCCAAATCAAGTTAAAAAATATTTCATAACACGCTAAAACAATATCGTCTAAAATTGATTTTTAAATACATTTGACCATTATTTATAGGGGTTACGATGATAAAACTTGTCTTTTTAGCCATTTCCAACATGCATGTCGAATAGGAAAAAATTTGAATTTTTTGGAAATTTTCATGTCAAAATGGCTCATTTCAATAGGTGTTGCATTCGAAACCGACAAATTTTAAGTTGAAAATTGAAAATTTTAAATTGGGCCGATAACGGACGTGTACGTTGGAAATGATAAAAAATTGAGGGTTCACCATGTTAATACCTTCTAATAATAGCCAAATCAAGTTAAAAAAATATTTCATAACACACTAAAATAATATCGTCTAAAATTGTTTTTTAAATACATTTGACCATTATTTATAGGGCTTACGATGATAAAACTTGTCTTTTTAGCCATTTCCAACATCCATATTGAATATTAGTTGATTTGAAAAATTTTGAAATTTTCATGTCAAAATGGCTCCTTTCAATAAGTGTTGCATTCGAAACCGAAAAACTTTGAGTTGAAAATTGAATTTTTTTAAATGGACCGATAACCGACGTGTACGTTGGAAATGACTAAAAGTTGAGGTTCCACCATGTTAAGCCCTTCAAATAATAGCCAAATCAAGTTAAAAATTATTTCATAACACGCTAAAACAATATCGTCTAAAATTGATTTTTAAATACATTTGACCATTATTTATAGGCGTTACCATGATAAAACTTGACTTTTTAGCCATTTCCAACATGCATGCTGAATATTAATAGATTAGAAATTTTTTGAAATTTTCATGTCAAAATGGCTCATTTCAATAGGTGTTGCATTCGAAACCGACAAATTTTGAGTTGAAAATTGAAAATTTTGTAATGTGCTGATAATTGACGTGTACATTGGAAATGAATAAAAATTGAGGGTTCACGATGTTAAGACCTTCGAATAAAAGCCAAATCAAGTTAAAAAATATTTCATAACACGCTAAAACAATATCGTCTAAATTTTTTTTTAAATACATTTGACCATTATCTATAGGCGTTACCATGATAAAACTTGACTTTTTAGCCATTTCCAACATGCATGCTGAATATTAATAGATTAGAAATTTTTGGAAATTTTCATGTCAAAATGGCTCATTTCAATAGGTGTTGCATTCGAAACCGACAAATTTTGAGTTGAAAATTGAAAATTTTGTAATGTCTTGATAATTGACGTGTACATTGGAAATGAATAAAAATTGAGGGTTCACGATGTTAAGACCTTCGAATAAAAGCCAAATCAAGTTAAAAAATATTTCATAACACGCTAAAACAATATCGTCTAAATTTTTTTTTTAAATACATTTGACCATTATTTATAGGGGTTACGATGATAAAACTTGTCTTTTTAGCCATTTCCAACATCCATGTTGAATATTAGTTGATTTGAAAAATTTTGAAATTTTCATGTCAAAATGGCTCATTTCAATAAGTGTTGCATTCGAAACCGAAAAACTTTGAGTTGAAAATTGAATTTTTTTAAATGGATCGATAACCGACGTGTACGTTGGAAATGACTAAAAGTTGAGGTTCCACCATGTTAAGCCCTTCAAATAATAGCCAAATCACGATAAAAATTATTTCATAACACGCTAAAACAATATCGTCTAAAATTGATTTTTAAATACATTTGACCATTATTTATAGGCGTTACCGTGATAAAACTTGTCTTTTTAGCCATTTCCAACATGCATGCCGAATAGTAATCGATTTGAAATTTTTTGAAATTTTCATGTCAAAATGGCTCATTTCAATAAGTGTTGCATTCGAAACCGACAAATTTTGAGTTGAAAATTGAAAATTTTGTAATGTGCTTGATAATTGACGTGTACATTGGAAATGAATAAAAATTGAGGGTTCACGATGTTAAGAGCTTCGAATAAAAGCCAAATCAAGTTAAAAATTATTTCATAACACGCTAAAACAATATCGTCTAAAATTGATTTTTAAATACATTTGACCATTATTTATAGGGGTTACGATGATAAAACTTGTCTTTTTAGCCATTTCCAACATGCATGTCGAATAGGAAAAAATTTGAATTTTTTGGAAATTTTCATGTCAAAATGGCTCATTTCAATAGGTGTTGCATTCGAAACCGACAAATTTTGTGTTGAAAATTGAAGTTTTTTAAATGGGCCGATATCGACGTGCATGTTGGGAATGACTAAAAGTTGAGGTTCCACCATGTTAAGCCCTTCAAATAATAGCCAAATCAAGATAAAAATTATTTCATAACACGCTAAAACAATATCGTCTAAAATTGATTTTTAAATACATTTGACCATTATTTATAGGCGTTACCGTGATAAAACTTGACTTTTTAGCCATTTCCAACATGCATGCCGAATAGTAATCGATTTGAATTTTTTGTAAATTTTCATGTCAAAATGGCTCATTTCAATAGGTGTTGTATTCGAAACCGACAAATTTTGAGTTGAAAATTGAAAATTTTTAAATGGGCTGATAACTGACGTGCATGTTGGGAATGACTAAAAGTTGAGGTTCCACCATGTTAAGCCCTTCAAATAATAGCCAAATCAAGATAAAAATTATTTCATAACACGCTAAAACAATATCGTCTAAAATTGATTTTTAAATACATTTGACCATTATTTATAGGCGTTGCCGTGATAAAACTTGACTTTTTAGCCATTTCCAACATGCATGCCGAATAGTAATCGATTTGAAATTTTTTGAAATTTTCATGTCAAAATGGCTCATTTCAATAGGTGTTGCATTCGAAACCGACAAATTTTGAGTTGAAAATTGAAAATTTTGTAATGTGCTGATAATTGACGTGTACGTTGGAAATGAATAAAAATTGAGGGTTCACCATGTTAAGACCTTCGAATAAAAGCCAAATCAAGTTAAAAAATATTTCATAACACGCTAAAACAATATCGTCTAAAATTGTTTTTTAAATACATTTGACCATTATTTATGGGGGTTACGATGATAAAACTTGTCTTTTTAGCCATTTCCAACATGCATGTCGAATAGGAAACGATTTGAATTTTTTTAAAATTTTTATGTCAAAATGGCTCATTTCAATAGGTGTGGCATTCGAAACCGACAAATTTTGAGTTCAAAATTGAAGTTTTTTAAATGGGCTGATATCTTACGTGCATGTTGGGAATGACTAAAAGTTGAGGTTCCACCATGTTAAGCCCTTCAAATAATAGCCAAATCAAGTTAAAAATTATTTCATAACACGCTAAAATAATATCGTCTAAAATTGATTTTTAAATACATTTGACAATTATTTATAGGCGTTACCATGATAAAACTTGACTTTTTAGCCATTTCCAACATGCATGCTGAATATTAATAGATTAGAAATTTTTTGAAATTTTCATGTCAAAATGGCTCATTTCAATAGGTGTTGCATTCGAAACCGACAAATTTTGAGTTGAAAATTGAAAATTTTGTAATGTCTTGATAATTGACGTGTACATTGGAAATGAATAAAAATTGAGGGTTCACGATGTTAAGACCTTCGAATAAAAGCCAAATCAACTTAAAAAATATTTCATAACACGCTAAAACAATATCGTCTAAAATTGATTTTTAAATACATTTGACCATTATTTATGGGGGTTACGATGATAAAACTTGTCTTTTTAGCCATTTCCAACATGCATGTCGAATAGGAAACGATTTGAATTTGTTTAAAATTTTCATGTCAAAATAGCTCATTTCAATAGGTGTGGCATTCGAAACCGACAAATTTTGAGTTGAAAATTGAAAATTTTGTAATGTGCTGATAATTGACGTGTACATTGGAAATGAATAAAAATTGAGGGTTCACGATGTTAAGACCTTCGAATAAAAGCCAAATCAAGTTAAAAAATATTTCATAACACGCTAAAACAATATCGTCTAAATTTTTTTTTTAAATACATTTGACCATTATTTATAGGGGTTACGATGATAAAACTTGTCTTTTTAGCCATTTCCAACATCCATGTTGAATATTAGTTGATTTGAAAAATTTTGAAATTTTCATGTCAAAATGGCTCATTTCAATAAGTGTTGCATTCGAAACCGAAAAACTTTGAGTTGAAAATTGAATTTTTTTAAATGGATCGATAACCGACGTGTACGTTGGAAATGACTAAAAGTTGAGGTTCCACCATGTTAAGCCCTTCAAATAATAGCCAAATCAAGTTAAAAATTATTTCATAACACGCTAAAACAATATCGTCTAAAATTGATTATTAAATACATTTGACCATTATTTATAGGGGTTACGATGATAAAACTTATCTTTTTAGCCATTTCCAACATGCATGTCGAATAGTAATCGATTTGATTGTTTTTGAAATTTTCATGTCAAAATGGCTCATTTCAATAGGTGTTGCATTCGAAACCGACTAATTTTGAGTTGAAAATTGAAAATTTTGTAATGTGCTGATAATTGACGTGTACATTGGAAATGAATAAAAATTGAGGGTTCACGATGTTAAGAGCTTCGAATAAAAGCCAAATCAAGTTAAAAAATATTTCATAACACGCTAAAACAATATCGTCTAAAATTGATTTTTAAATACATTTGACCATTATTTATAGGGGTTACGATGATAAAACTTGTCTTTTTAGCCATTTCCAACATGCATGTCGAATAGGAAAAAATTTGAATTTTTTGGAAATTTTCATGTCAAAATGGCTCATTTCAATAGGTGTTGCATTCGAAACCGACAAATTTTGTGTTGAAAATTGAAGTTTTTTAAATGGGCTGATATCTGACGTGCATGTTGGGAATGACTGAAAGTTGAGGTTCCACCATGTTAAGCCCTTCAAATAATAGCCAAATCAAGATAAAAATTATTTCATAACACGCTAAAACAATATCGTCTAAAATTGATTTTTAAATACATTTGACCATTATTTATAGGCGTTACCGTGATAAAACTTGACTTTTTAGCCATTTCCAACATGCATGCCGAATAGTAATCGATTTGAATTTTTTTGAAATTTTCATGTCAAAATGGCTCATTTCAATAGGTGTTGCATTCGAAACCGACAAATTTTGAGTTGAAAATTGAAAATTTTTAAATGGGCTGATAACTGACGTGCATGTTGGGAATGACTAAAAGTTGAGGTTCCACCATGTTAAGCCCTTCAAATAATAGCCAAATCAAGATAAAAATTATTTCATAACACGCTAAAACAATATCGTCTAAAATTGATTTTTAAATACATTTGACCATTATTTATAGGCGTTACCGTGATAAAACTTGACTTTTTAGCCATTTCCAACATGCATGCCGAATAGTAATCGATTTGAAATTTTTTGAAATTTTCATGTCAAAATGGCTCATTTCAATAGGTGTTGCATTCGAAAACCGACAAATTTTGAGTTGAAAATTGAAAATTTTGTAATGTGCTTGATAATTGACGTGTACATTGGAAATGAATAAAAATTGAGGGTTCACGATGTTAAGACCTTCGAATAAAAGCCAAATCAACTTAAAAAATATTTCATAACACGCTAAAACAATATCGTCTAAAATTGATTTTTAAATACATTTGACCATTATTTATGGGGGTTACGATGATAAAACTTGTCTTTTTAGCCATTTCCAACATGCATGTCGAATAGGAAACGATTTGAATTTTTTTAAAATTTTCATGTCAAAATAGCTCATTTCAATAGGTGTGGCATTCGAAACCGACAAATTTTGAGTTGAAAATTGAAAATTTTGTAATGTGCTGATAATTGACGTGTACATTGGAAATGAATAAAAATTGAGGGTTCACGATGTTAAGACCTTCGAATAAAAGCCAAATCAAGTTAAAAAATATTTCATAACACGCTAAAACAATATCGTCTAAATTTTTTTTTTAAATACATTTGACCATTATTTATAGGGGTTACGATGATAAAACTTGTATTTTTAGCCATTTCCAACATCCATGTTGAATATTAGTTGATTTGAAAAATTTTGAAATTTTCATGTCAAAATGGCTCATTTCAATAAGTGTTGCATTCGAAACCGAAAAACTTTGAGTTGAAAATTGAATTTTTTTAAATGGATTGATAACTGACGTGTACGTTGGAAATGACTAAAAGTTGAGGTTCCACCATGTTAAGCCCTTCAAATAATAGCCAAATCAAGTTAAAAATTATTTCATAACACGCTAAAACAATATCGTCTAAAATTGATTATTAAATACATTTGACCATTATTTATAGGGGTTACGATGATAAAACTTATCTTTTTAGCCATTTCCAACATGCATGTCGAATAGTAATCGATTTGATTGTTTTTGAAATTTTCATGTCAAAATGGCTCATTTCAATAGGTGTTGCATTCGAAACCGACTAATTTTGAGTTGAAAATTGAAAATTTTGTAATGTGCTGATAATTGACGTGTACATTGGAAATGAATAAAAATTGAGGGTTCACGATGTTAAGAGCTTCGAATAAAAGCCAAATCAAGTTAAAAAATATTTCATAACACGCTAAAACAATATCGTCTAAAATTGATTTTTAAATACATTTGACCATTATTTATAGGGGTTACGATGATAAAACTTGTCTTTTTAGCCATTTCCAACATGCATGTCGAATAGGAAAAAATTTGAATTTTTTGGAAATTTTCATGTCAAAATGGCTCATTTCAATAGGTGTTGCATTCGAAACCGACAAATTTTGTGTTGAAAATTGAAGTTTTTTAAATGGGCTGATATCTGACGTGCATGTTGGGAATGAATGAAAAAGTTGAGGTTCCACCATGTTAAGCCCTTCAAATAATAGCCAAATCAAGATAAAAATTATTTCATAACACGCTAAAACAATATCGTCTAAAATTGATTTTTAAATACATTTGACCATTATTTATAGGCGTTACCGTGATAAAACTTGACTTTTTAGCCATTTCCAACATGCATGCCGAATAGTAATCGATTTGAATTTTTTTGAAATTTTCATGTCAAAATGGCTCATTTCAATAGGTGTTGCATTCGAAACCGACAAATTTTGAGTTGAAAATTGAAGTTTTTTAAATGGGCTGATATCTGACGTGCATGTTGGGAATGACTAAAAGTTGAGGTTCCACCATGTTAAGCCCTTCAAATAATAGCCAAATCAAGATAAAAATTATTTCATAACACGCTAAAACAATATCGTCTAAAATTGATTTTTAAATACATTTGACCATTATTTATAGGCGTTACCGTGATAAAACTTGACTTTTTAGCCATTCCCAACATGCATGCCGAATAGTAATCGATTTGAAATTTTTTGAAATTTTCATGTCAAAATGGCTCATTTCAATAGGTGTTGCATTCGAAACCGACAAATTTTGAGTTGAAAATTGAAAATTTTGTAATGTGCCGATAATTGACGTGTACGTTGGAAATGAATAAAAATTGAGGGTTCACCATGTTAAGACCTTCGAATAAAAGCCAAATCAAGTTAAAAAATATTTCATAACACGCTAAAACAATATCGTCTAAAATTGTTTTTTAAATACATTTGACCATTATTTATGGGGGTTACGATGATAAAACTTGTCTTTTTAGCCATTTCCAACATGCATGTCGAATAGGAAACGATTTGAATTTTTTTAAAATTTTCATGTCAAAATGGCTCATATCAATAGGTGTGGCATTCGAAACCGACAAATTTTGAGTTCAAAATTGAAGTTTTTTAAATGGGCTGATATCTTACGTGCATGTTGGGAATGACTAAAAGTTGATGTTCCACCATGTTAAGCCCTTCAAATAATAGCCAAATCAAGTTAAAAATTATTTCATAACACGCTAAAATAATATCGTCTAAAATTGATTTTTAAATACATTTGACCATTATTTATAGGCGTTACCATGATAAAACTTGACTTTTTAGCCATTTCCAACATGCATGCTGAATATTAATCGATTAGAAATTTTTTGAAATTTTCATGTCAAAATGGCTCATTTCAATAGGTGTTGCATTCGAAACCGACAAATTTTGAGTTGAAAATTGAAAATTTTGTAATGTGCTGATAGTTGACGTGTACATTGGAAATGAATAAACATTGAGGGTTCACGATGTTAAGACCTTCGAATAAAAGCCAAATCAACTTAAAAAATATTTCATAACACGCTAAAACCATATCGTCTAAAATTGATTTTTAAATACATTTGACCATTATTTATAGGGGTTACGATGATAAAACTTGTCTTTTTAGCCATTTCCAACATGCATGTCGAATAGGAAAAAATTTGAATTTTTTGGAAATTTTCATGTCAAAATGGCTCATTTCAATAGGTGTTGCATTCGAAACCGACAAATTTTGAGTTGAAAATTGAAGTTTTTTAAATGGGGCGATATCGACGTGCATGTTGGGAATGACTAAAAGTTGAGGTTCCACCATGTTAAGCCCTTCAAATAATAGCCAAATCAAGATAAAAATTATTTCATAACACGCTAAAACAATATCGTCTAAAATTGATTTTTAAATACATTTGACCATTATTTATAGGCGTTACGTGATAAAACTTGACTTTTTAGCCATTCCCAACATGCATGCCGAATAGTAATCGATTTGAAATTTTTTGAAATTTTCATGTCAAAATGGCTCATTTCAATAGGTGTTGCATTCGAAACCGACAAATTTTGAGTTGAAAATTGAAAATTTTGTAATGTGCTTGATAATTGACGTGTACGTTGGAAATGAATAAAAATTGAGGGTTCACCATGTTAAGACCTTCGAATAAAAGCCAAATCAAGTTAAAAAATATTTCATAACACGCTAAAACAATATCGTCTAAAATTGTTTTTTAAATACATTTGACCATTATTTATGGGGGTTACGATGATAAAACTTGTCTTTTTAGCCATTTCCAACATGCATGTCGAATAGGAAACGATTTGAATTTTTTTAAAATTTTCATGTCAAAATGGCTCATATCAATAGGTGTGGCATTCGAAACCGACAAATTTTGAGTTCAAAATTGAAGTTTTTTAAATGGGCTGATATCTTACGTGCATGTTGGGAATGACTAAAAGTTGATGTTCCACCATGTTAAGCCCTTCAAATAATAGCCAAATCAAGTTAAAAATTATTTCATAACACGCTAAAATAATATCGTCTAAAATTGATTTTTAAATACATTTGACCATTATTTATAGGCGTTACCATGATAAAACTTGACTTTTTAGCCATTTCCAACATGCATGCTGAATATTAATCGATTAGAAATTTTTTGAAATTTTCATGTCAAAATGGCTCATTTCAATAGGTGTTGCATTCGAAACCGACAAATTTTGAGTTGAAAATTGAAAATTTTGTAATGTGTCGATAATTGACGTGTACATTGGAAATGAATAAAAATTGAGGGTTCACGATGTTAAGACCTTCGAATAAAAGCCAAATCAACTTAAAAAATATTTCATAACACGCTAAAACAATATCGTCTAAAATTGATTTTTAAATACATTTGACCATTATTTATGGGGGTTACGATGATAAAACTTGTCTTTTTAGCCATTTCCAACATGCATGTCGAATAGGAAACGATTTGAATTTTTTTAAAATTTTCATGTCAAAATAGCTCATTTCAATAGGTGTGGCATTCGAAACCGACAAATTTTGAGTTCAAAATTGAAGTTTTTTAAATGGGCTGATATCTTACGTGCATGTTGGGAATGACTAAAAGTTGAGGTTCCACCATGTTAAGCCCTTCAAATAATAGCCAAATCAAGTTAAAAATCATTTCATAACACGCTAAAATAATATCGTCTAAAATTGATTTTTAAATACATTTGACCATTATTTATAGGCGTTACCATGATAAAACTTGACTTTTTAGCCATTTCCAACATGCATGCTGAATATTAATAGATTAGAAATTTTTTGAAATTTTCATGTCAAAATGGCTCATTTCAATAGGTGTTGCATTCGAAACCGACAAATTTTGAGTTGAAAATTGAAAATTTTGTAATGTGCCGATAGTTGACGTGTACATTGGAAATGAATAAACATTGAGGGTTCACGATGTTAAGACCTTCGAATAAAAGCCAAATCAACTTAAAAAATATTTCATAACACGCTAAAACCATATCGTCTAAAATTGATTTTTAAATACATTTGACCATTATTTATAGGGGTTACGATGATAAAACTTGTCTTTTTAGCCATTTCCAACATGCATGTCGAATAGGAAAAAATTTGAATTTTTTGGAAATTTTCATGTCAAAATGGCTCATTTCAATAGGTGTTGCATTCGAAACCGACAAATTTTGAGTTGAAAATTGAAGTTTTTTAAATGGGCTGATATCTGACGTGCATGTTGGGAATGACTAAAAGTTGAGGTTCCACCATGTTAAGCCCTTCAAATAATAGCCAAATCAAGATAAAAATTATTTCATAACACGCTAAAACAATATCGTCTAAAATTGATTTTTAAATACATTTGACCATTATTTATAGGCGTTACCGTGATAAAACTTGACTTTTTAGCCATTCCCAACATGCATGCCGAATAGTAATCGATTTGAAATTTTTTGAAATTTTCATGTCAAAATGGCTCATTTCAATAGGTGTTGCATTCGAAACCGACAAATTTTGAGTTGAAAATTGAAAATTTTGTAATGTGCTGATAATTGACGTGTACGTTGGAAATGAATAAAAATTGAGGGTTCACCATGTTAAGACCTTCGAATAAAAGCCAAATCAAGTTAAAAAATATTTCATAACACGCTAAAACAATATCGTCTAAAATTGTTTTTTAAATACATTTGACCATTATTTATGGGGGTTACGATGATAAAACTTGTCTTTTTAGCCATTTCCAACATGCATGTCGAATAGGAAACGATTTGAATTTTTTTAAAATTTTCATGTCAAAATGGCTCATATCAATAGGTGTGGCATTCGAAACCGACAAATTTTGAGTTCAAAATTGAAGTTTTTTAAATGGGCTGATATCTTACGTGCATGTTGGGAATGACTAAAAGTTGATGTTCCACCATGTTAAGCCCTTCAAATAATAGCCAAATCAAGTTAAAAATTATTTCATAACACGCTAAAATAATATCGTCTAAAATTGATTTTTAAATACATTTGACCATTATTTATAGGCGTTACCATGATAAAACTTGACTTTTTAGCCATTTCCAACATGCATGCTGAATATTAATCGATTAGAAATTTTTTGAAATTTTCATGTCAAAATGGCTCATTTCAATAGAGTGTTGCATTCGAAACCGACAAATTTTGAGTTGAAAATTGAAAATTTTGTAATGTCCGATAGTTGACGTGTACATTGGAAATGAATAAACATTGAGGGTTCACGATGTTAAGACCTTCGAATAAAAGCCAAATCAACTTAAAAAATATTTCATAACACGCTAAAACCATATCGTCTAAAATTGATTTTTAAATACATTTGACAATTATTTATAGGGGTTACGATGATAAAACTTGTCTTTTTAGCCATTTCCAACATGCATGTCGAATAGGAAAAAATTTGAATTTTTTGGAAATTTTCATGTCAAAATGGCTCATTTCAATAAAGTGTTGCATTCGAAACCGACAAATTTTGAGTTGAAAATTGAAGTTTTTTAAATGGGCCGATATCCGACGTGCATGTTGGGAATGACTAAAAGTTGAGGTTCCACCATGTTAAGCCCTTCAAATAATAGCCAAATCAAGATAAAAATTATTTCATAACACGCTAAAACAATATCGTCTAAAATTGATTTTTAAATACATTTGACCATTATTTATAGGCGTTACCGTGATAAAACTTGACTTTTTAGCCATTCCCAACATGCATGCCGAATAGTAATCGATTTGAAATTTTTTGAAATTTTCATGTCAAAATGGCTCATTTCAATAGGTGTTGCATTCGAAACCGACAAATTTTGAGTTGAAAATTGAAAATTTTGTAATGTCTCGATAATTGACGTGTACGTTGGAAATGAATAAAAATTGAGGGTTCACCATGTTAAGACCTTCGAATAAAAGCCAAATCAAGTTAAAAAATATTTCATAACACGCTAAAACAATATCGTCTAAAATTGTTTTTTAAATACATTTGACCATTATTTATGGGGGTTACGATGATAAAACTTGTCTTTTTAGCCATTTCCAACATGCATGTCGAATAGGAAACGATTTGAATTTTTTTAAAATTTTCATGTCAAAATGGCTCATATCAATAGGTGTGGCATTCGAAACCGACAAATTTTGAGTTCAAAATTGAAGTTTTTTAAATGGGCCGATATCTTACGTGCATGTTGGGAATGACTAAAAGTTGATGTTCCACCATGTTAAGCCCTTCAAATAATAGCCAAATCAAGTTAAAAATTATTTCATAACACGCTAAAATAATATCGTCTAAAATTGATTTTTAAATACATTTGACCATTATTTATAGGCGTTACCATGATAAAACTTGACTTTTTAGCCATTTCCAACATGCATGCTGAATATTAATCGATTAGAAATTTTTTGAAATTTTCATGTCAAAATGGCTCATTTCAATAGGTGTTGCATTCGAAACCGACAAATTTTGAGTTGAAAATTGAAAATTTTGTAATGTGCTGATAGTTGACGTGTACATTGGAAATGAATAAAAATTGAGGGTTCCACGATGTTAAGACCTTCGAATAAAAGCCAAATCAACTTAAAAAATATTTCATAACACGCTAAAACAATATCGTCTAAAATTGATTTTTAAATACATTTGACCATTATTTATAGGGGTTACGATGATAAAACTTGACTTTTTAGCCATTTCCAACATGCATGTCGAATAGGAAAAAAATTTGAAATTTTTTGGAAATTTTCATGTCAAAATGGCTCATTTCAATAGGTGTTGCATTCGAAACCGACAAATTTTGAGTTGAAAATTGAAGTTTTTTAAATGGACTGATATCGACGTGCATGTTGGGAATGACTAAAAGTTGAGGTTCCACCATGTTAAGCCCTTCAAATAATAGCCAAATCAAGATAAAAATTATTTCATAACACGCTAAAACAATATCGTCTAAAATTGATTTTTAAATACATTTGACCATTATTTATAGGCGTTACCGTGATAAAACTTGACTTTTTAGCCATTCCCAACATGCATGCCGAATAGTAATCGATTTGAAATTTTTTGAAATTTTCATGTCAAAATGGCTCATTTCAATAGGTGTTGCATTCGAAACCGACAAATTTTGAGTTGAAAATTGAAAATTTTGTAATGTGCTGATAATTGACGTGTACGTTGGAAATGAATAAAAATTGAGGGTTCACCATGTTAAGACCTTCGAATAAAAGCCAAATCAAGTTAAAAAATATTTCATAACACGCTAAAACAATATCGTCTAAAATTGTTTTTTAAATACATTTGACCATTATTTATGGGGGTTACGATGATAAAACTTGTCTTTTTAGCCATTTCCAACATGCATGTCGAATAGGAAACGATTTGAATTTTTTTAAAATTTTCATGTCAAAATGGCTCATATCAATAGGTGTGGCATTCGAAACCGACAAATTTTGAGTTCAAAATTGAAGTTTTTTAAATGGGCTGATATCTTACGTGCATGTTGGGAATGACTAAAAGTTGATGTTCCACCATGTTAAGCCCTTCAAATAATAGCCAAATCAAGTTAAAAATTATTTCATAACACGCTAAAATAATATCGTCTAAAATTGATTTTTAAATACATTTGACCATTATTTATAGGCGTTACCATGATAAAACTTGACTTTTTAGCCATTTCCAACATGCATGCTGAATATTAATCGATTAGAAATTTTTTGAAATTTTCATGTCAAAATGGCTCATTTCAATAGGTGTTGCATTCGAAACCGACAAATTTTGAGTTGAAAATTGAAGTTTTTTAAATGGGCTGATATCTGATGTGCATGTTTGAAATGACTATAAGTTGAGGTTCCACCATGTTAAGCCCTTCAAATAATAGCCAAATCAAGTTAAAAATTATTTCATAACACGCTAAAATAATATCGTCTAAAATTGATTTTTAAATACATTTGACCATTATTTATAGGCGTTACCATGATAAAACTTGACTTTTTAGCCATTTCCAACATGCATGCTGAATATTAATAGATTAGAAATTTTTTGAAAATTTTCATGTCAAAATGGCTCATTTCAATAGGTGTTGCATTCGAAACCGACAAATTTTGAGTTGAAAATTGAAAATTTTGTAATGTGCTGATAATTGACGTGTACATTGGAAATGAATAAAAATTGAGGGTTCACGATGTTAAGACCTTCGAATAAAAGCCAAATCAACTTAAAAAATATTTCATAACACGCTAAAACAATATCGTCTAAAATTGATTTTTAAATACATTTGACCATTATTTATAGGGGTTACGATGATAAAACTTGTCTTTTTAGCCATTTCCAACATGCATGTCGAATAGGAAAAAATTTGAATTTTTTGGAAATTTTCATGTCAAAATGGCTCATTTCAATAGGTGTTGCATTCGAAACCGACAAATTTTGAGTTGAAAATTGAAGTTTTTTAAATGGACTGATATCTTACGTGCATGTTGGGAAATGACTAAAAGTTGAGGTTCCACCATGTTAAGCCCTTCAAATAATAGCCAAATCAAGTTAAAAATTATTTCATAACACGCTAAAATAATATCGTCTAAAATTGATTTTTAAATACATTTGACCATTATTTATAGGCGTTACCATGATAAAACTTGACTTTTTAGCCATTTCCAACATGCATGCTGAATATTAATCGATTAGAAATTTTTTGAAATTTTCATGTCAAAATGGCTCATTTCAATAGGTGTTACATTCGAAACCGACAAATTTTGAGTTGAAAATTGAAGTTTTTTAAATGGGCTGATATCTGACGTGCATGTTGGGAATGACTAAAAGTTGAGGTTCCACCATGTTAAGCCCTTCAAATAATAGCCAAATCAAGATAAAAATTATTTCATAACACGCTAAAACAATATCGTCTAAAATTGATTTTTAAATACATTTGACCATTATTTATAGGCGTTACCGTGATAAAACTTGACTTTTTAGCCATTCCCAACATGCATGCCGAATAGTAATCGATTTGAAATTTTTTGAAATTTTCATGTCAAAATGGCTCATTTCAATAGGTGTTGCATTCGAAACCGACAAATTTTGAGTTGAAAATTGAAAATTTTGTAATGTGCCGATAATTGACGTGTACGTTGGAAATGAATAAAAATTGAGGGTTCACCATGTTAAGACCTTCGAATAAAAGCCAAATCAAGTTAAAAAATATTTCATAACACGCTAAAACAATATCGTCTAAAATTGTTTTTTAAATACATTTGACCATTATTTATGGGGGTTACGATGATAAAACTTGTCTTTTTAGCCATTTCCAACATGCATGTCGAATAGGAAACGATTTGAATTTTTTTAAAATTTTCATGTCAAAATGGCTCATATCAATAGTGTGTGCATTCGAAACCGACAAATTTTGAGTTCAAAATTGAAGTTTTTTAAATGGGCTGATATCTTACGTGCATGTTGGGAATGACTAAAAGTTGATGTTCCACCATGTTAAGCCCTTCAAATAATAGCCAAATCAAGTTAAAAATTATTTCATAACACGCTAAAATAATATCGTCTAAAATTGATTTTTAAATACATTTGACCATTATTTATAGGCGTTACCATGATAAAACTTGACTTTTTAGCCATTTCCAACATGCATGCTGAATATTAATCGATTAGAAATTTTTTGAAATTTTCATGTCAAAATGGCTCATTTCAATAGGTGTTGCATTCGAAACCGACAAATTTTGAGTTGAAAATTGAAGTTTTTTAAATGGGCCGATATCTCATGTGCATGTTTGAAATGACTATAAGTTGAGGTTCCACCATGTTAAGCCCTTCAAATAATAGCCAAATCAAGTTAAAAATTATTTCATAACACGCTAAAATAATATCGTCTAAAATTGATTTTTAAATACATTTGACCATTATTTATAGGCGTTACCATGATAAAACTTGACTTTTTAGCCATTTCCAACATGCATGCTGAATATTAATAGATTAGAAATTTTTTGAAATTTTCATGTCAAAATGGCTCATTTCAATAGGTGTTGCATTCGAAACCGACAAATTTTGAGTTGAAAATTGAAGTTTTTTAAATGGAGTCGATATCTTACGTGCATGTTGGGAAATGACTAAAAGTTGAGGTTCCACCATGTTAAGCCCTTCAAATAATAGCCAAATCAAGATAAAAATTATTTCATAACACGCTAAAACAATATCGTCTAAAATTGATTTTTAAATACATTTGACCATTATTTATAGGCGTTACCGTGATAAAACTTGACTTTTTAGCCATTCCCAACATGCATGCCGAATAGTAATCGATTTGAAATTTTTTGAAATTTTCATGTCAAAATGGCTCATTTCAATAGGTGTTGCATTCGAAACCGACAAATTTTGAGTTGAAAATTGAAAATTTTGTAATGTGCCGATAATTGACGTGTACGTTGGAAATGAATAAAAATTGAGGGTTCACCATGTTAAGACCTTCGAATAAAAGCCAAATCAAGTTAAAAAATATTTCATAACACGCTAAAACAATATCGTCTAAAATTGTTTTTTAAATACATTTGACCATTATTTATGGGGGTTACGATGATAAAACTTGTCTTTTTAGCCATTTCCAACATGCATGTCGAATAGGAAACGATTTGAATTTTTTTAAAATTTTCATGTCAAAATGGCTCATATCAATAGGTGTGGCATTCGAAACCGACAAATTTTGAGTTCAAAATTGAAGTTTTTTAAATGGTGATATCTTACGTGCATGTTGGGAATGACTAAAAGTTGATGTTCCACCATGTTAAGCCCTTCAAATAATAGCCAAATCAAGTTAAAAATTATTTCATAACACGCTAAAATAATATCGTCTAAAATTGATTTTTAAATACATTTGACCATTATTTATAGGCGTTACCATGATAAAACTTGACTTTTTAGCCATTTCCAACATGCATGCTGAATATTAATAGATTAGAAATTTTTTGAAATTTTCATGTCAAAATGGCTCATTTCAATAGGTGTTGCATTCGAAACCGACAAATTTTGAGTTGAAAATTGAAGTTTTTTAAATGGACTGATATCTTACGTGCATGTTGGGAAATGACTAAAAGTTGAGGTTCCACCATGTTAAGCCCTTCAAATAATAGCCAAATCAAGATAAAAATTATTTCATAACACGCTAAAACAATATCGTCTAAAATTGATTTTTAAATACATTTGACCATTATTTATAGGCGTTACCGTGATAAAACTTGACTTTTTAGCCATTCCCAACATGCATGCCGAATAGTAATCGATTTGAAATTTTTTGAAATTTTCATGTCAAAATGGCTCATTTCAATAGGTGTTGCATTCGAAACCGACAAATTTTGAGTTGAAAATTGAAAATTTTGTAATGTCCGATAATTGACGTGTACATTGGAAATGAATAAAAATTGAGGGTTCACGATGTTAAGACCTTCGAATAAAAGCCAAATCAACTTAAAAAATATTTCATAACACGCTAAAACAATATCGTCTAAAATTGATTTTTAAATACATTTGACCATTATTTATAGGGGTTACGATGATAAAACTTGTCTTTTTAGCCATTTCCAACATGCATGTCGAATAGGAAAAAATTTGAATTTTTTGGAAATTTTCATGTCAAAATGGCTCATTTCAATTAGGTGTTGCATTCGAAACCGACAAATTTTGAGTTGAAAATTGAAGTTTTTTAAATGGATGATATCTTACGTGCATGTTGGGAAATGACTAAAAGTTGAGGTTCCACCATGTTAAGCCCTTCAAATAATAGCCAAATCAAGTTATAAATTATTTCATAACACGCTAAAATAATATCGTCTAAAATTGATTTTTAAATACATTTGACCATTATTTATAGGCGTTACCATGATAAAACTTGACTTTTTAGCCATTTCCAACATGCATGCTGAATATTAATCGATTAGAAATTTTTTGAAATTTTCATGTCAAAATGGCTCATTTCAATAGTTGCATTCGAAACCGACAAATATTGAGTTGAAAATTGAAGTTTTTTAAATGGGCCGATATCTGACGTGCATGTTGGAATGACTAAAAGTTGAGGTTCCACCATGTTAAGCCCTTCAAATAATAGCCAAATCAAGATAAAAATTATTTCATAACACGCTAAAACAATATCGTCTAAAATTGATTTTTAAATACATTTGACCATTATTTATAGGCGTTACCGTGATAAAACTTGACTTTTTAGCCATTCCCAACATGCATGCCGAATAGTAATCGATTTGAAATTTTTGAAATTTTCATGTCAAAATGGCTCATTTCAATAGGTGTTGCATTCGAAACCGACAAATTTTGAGTTGAAAATTGAAAATTTTGTAAATGTGCCGATAATTGACGTGTACGTTGGAAATGAATAAAAATTGAGGGTTCACCATGTTAAGACCTTCGAATAAAAGCCAAATCAAGTTAAAAAATATTTCATAACACGCTAAAACAATATCGTCTAAAATTGTTTTTTAAATACATTTGACCATTATTTATGGGGGTTACGATGATAAAACTTGTCTTTTTAGCCATTTCCAACATGCATGTCGAATAGAAACGATTTGAATTTTTTAAAATTTTCATGTCAAAATGGCTCATATCAATAAGCGTGGCATTCGAAACCGACAAATTTTGAGTTCAAAATTGAAGTTTTTTAAATGGGCCGATATCTTACGTGCATGTTGGGAATGACTAAAAGTTGATGTTCCACCATGTTAAGCCCTTCAAATAATAGCCAAATCAAGTTAAAAATTATTTCATAACACGCTAAAATAATATCGTCTAAAATTGATTTTTAAATACATTTGACCATTATTTATAGGCGTTACCATGATAAAACTTGACTTTTTAGCCATTTCCAACATGCATGCCGAATATTAATCGATTAGAAATTTTTTGAAATTTTCATGTCAAAATGGCTCATTTCAATAGGTGTTGCATTCGAAACCGACAAATTTTGAGTTGAAAATTGAAGTTTTTTAAATGGGCCGATATCCGACGTGCATGTTTGAAATGACTATAAGTTGAGGTTCCACCATGTTAAGCCCTTCAAATAATAGCCAAATCAAGTTAAAAATTATTTCATAACACGCTAAAATAATATCGTCTAAAATTGATTTTTAAATACATTTGACCATTATTTATAGGCGTTACCATGATAAAACTTGACTTTTTAGCCATTTCCAACATGCATGCCGAATATTAATAGATTAGAAATTTTTTGAAATTTTCATGTCAAAATGGCTCATTTCAATAGGTGTTGCATTCGAAACCGACAAATTTTGAGTTGAAAATTGAAAATTTTGTAATGTGCCGATAATTGACGTGTACATTGGAAATGAATAAAAATTGAGGGTTCACGATGTTAAGACCTTCGAATAAAAGCCAAATCAACTTAAAAAAATATTTCATAACACGCTAAAACAATATCGTCTAAAATTGATTTTTAAATACATTTGACCATTATTTATAGGGGTTACGATGATAAAACTTGTCTTTTTAGCCATTTCCAACATGCATGTCGAATAGGAAAAAAATTTGAATTTTTTGGAAATTTTCATGTCAAAATGGCTCATTTCAATAAGTGTTGCATTCGAAACCGACAAATTTTGAGTTGAAAATTGAAGTTTTTTAAATGGACTGATATCTTACGTGCATGTTGGGAAATGACTAAAAGTTGAGGTTCCACCATGTTAAGCCCTTCAAATAATAGCCAAATCAAGTTATAAATTATTTCATAACACGCTAAAATAATATCGTCTAAAATTGATTTTTAAATACATTTGACCATTATTTATAGGCGTTACCATGATAAAACTTGACTTTTTAGCCATTTCCAACATGCATGCCGAATATTAATCGATTAGAAATTTTTTGAAATTTTCATGTCAAAATGGCTCATTTCAATAAATGTTACATTCGAAACCGACAAATTTTGAGTTGAAAATTGAAGTTTTTTAAATGGGCCGATATCCGACGTGCATGTTGGGAATGACTAAAAGTTGAGGTTCCACCATGTTAAGCCCTTCAAATAATAGCCAAATCAAGATAAAAATTATTTCATAACACGCTAAAACAATATCGTCTAAAATTGATTTTTAAATACATTTGACCATTATTTATAGGCGTTACCGTGATAAAACTTGACTTTTTAGCCATTCCCAACATGCATGCCGAATAGTAATCGATTTGAAATTTTTTGAAATTTTCATGTCAAAATGGCTCATTTCAATAGGTGTTGCATTCGAAACCGACAAATTTTGAGTTGAAAATTGAAAATTTTGTAACTGTGCCGATAATTGACGTGTACGTTGGAAATGAATAAAAATTGAGGGTTCACCATGTTAAGACCTTCGAATAAAAGCCAAATCAAGTTAAAAAATATTTCATAACACGCTAAAACAATATCGTCTAAAATTGTTTTTTAAATACATTTGACCATTATTTATGGGGGTTACGATGATAAAACTTGTCTTTTTAGCCATTTCCAACATGCATGTCGAATAGGAAACGATTTGAATTTTTTTAAAATTTTCATGTCAAAATGGCTCATATCAATAGGTGTAGCATTCGAAACCGACAAATTTTGAGTTCAAAATTGAAGTTTTTTAAATGGCCGATATCTTACGTGCATGTTGGGAATGACTAAAAGTTGATGTTCCACCATGTTAAGCCCTTCAAATAATAGCCAAATCAAGTTAAAAATTATTTCATAACACGCTAAAATAATATCGTCTAAAATTGATTTTTAAATACATTTGACCATTATTTATAGGCGTTACCATGATAAAACTTGACTTTTTAGCCATTTCCAACATGCATGCCGAATATTAATCGATTAGAAATTTTTTGAAATTTTCATGTCAAAATGGCTCATTTCAATAGGTGTTGCATTCGAAACCGACAAATTTTGAGTTGAAAATTGAAGTTTTTTAAATGGGCCGATATCTGATGTGCATGTTTGAAATGACTATAAGTTGAGGTTCCACCATGTTAAGCCCTTCAAATAATAGCCAAATCAAGTTAAAAATTATTTCATAACACGCTAAAATAATATCGTCTAAAATTGATTTTTAAATACATTTGACCATTATTTATAGGCGTTACCATGATAAAACTTGACTTTTTGAGCCATTTCCAACATGCATGCCGAATATTAATAGATTAGAAATTTTTTGAAATTTTCATGTCAAAATGGCTCATT